>NQII01007003.1:0-105158 GCA_002778355.1 Clitarchus hookeri | reverse complement strand
ATATTTATGTAGTATGGTGCAGCTACTTCAATCAAACATTTATTCTGGTAATAAGTTCCGCAATAAATGAGATGCATATCCAGTGTCCTTTAAGATGCCATTTTGTGGTATAGAGAATTCTTAATATGTGGATCTTATGCGTCAAATCTGAATAAATAGGTAGTAATTTGCTGCTCGGTTTTGATCAGTAAAACTTTGTTCATTCTCTTCTACAGGCCTGTTAAATAAATTTTAATTAATCTTCGTCTCTTATTACCGTTTATTGCTTTACCTTAGTTAAGGTATAGATTCGTGAAAATTTTCGGGAAACGTTTTTAAGATGGAGCAATTTCAAGTAATTATTAGTTTTCATCACTAGAGACAAAAAACATGCCTAAACCAAACGTGCCACGGATGTGTTGATCCTAAAGACAAAGTAAATTAATTTCTTTATATTTCTATTTCACCTTTTCAANCATCACTAGAGACAAAAAACATGCCTAAACCAAACGTGCCACGGATGTGTTGATCCTAAAGACAAAGTAAATTAATTGCTTTATATTTCTATTTCACCACTTCAAAGCCACGGCTGATTAAACATTGAGGGTTTTTTTTATACTCCAACTACTGAAATCCCATTTCTGTTTTAGTAAAAAAGTTTCTTTCAGCGGTGCAATTTTCTAGAGAATATTTAGTATTAAAAAAAATTACTATTCTGTATTGGTTTATTATACATTATCTCTACAGTTGGCGTAAATATTGCAACAAAGCCAAGATGAACTACGTAAAATTATTTATTTGCTTAAATTTATACTGATGCTCACTTTTTCTTTGTTTACATATGCCTACTTATCTCTAGAACAATTTAACATATTCGAACACACATTTTTTTTCCAGATTTATAATTGTGTGCCTTATAATTCATTGCCACTAAAATGGGCTGTTATTTTTTTGTTTAGTAAGTTAAAATATATTGGTACAATATTAATTCTTAATAGATTCGCACCTTCTTTGAATTAAAAAATTACACACATTTTAACAACGTTGCTGGATTATTATTCAAATGTTTAGCCTTTTACGTNCCTTCTTTGAATTAAAAAATTACACACATTTTAACAACGTTGCTGGATTATTATTCAAATGTTTAGCCTTTTACGTCGGAAACTATTACACAGATTTAAACCTTACTTAAGTCGCTGAAGAACATACTGCATGAACTATAACAGGAGTTGCATATTCTTTGGAAAATGAAAACGAAATATACTACTGAAACGCACGACATTTATTATAACGATTGTTCTGCTAGACTTTTTTCCAAACCAATTACTCACATATCAACATTTGTAGACTAAAATCTGTTATGCCCGATTATACAAAAATTAGNCTTTTTTCCAAACCAATTACTCACATATCAACATTTGTAGACTAAAATCTGTTATGCCCGATTATACAAAAATTAGAGATCTAAGTATTGAACTGTTAATAATTTTCTATAAAAAAAGTCACAAAAATAATCCTTTACTCTCTAAAAAACACCTTCAGTTTCTACGTGTGTTATTCTACAAAGGGAAAAAAAGGGAAAATTAAAATGACTGCATAAAATAAAACTGGAAATAATATTTTACTCATGATATTTTTTTCTAATCAGTAATGAATACTTAGTGAACACTGAATTAACAGCGGTAATCAACACTTAATATTTGTAATATTATAATACTGAATAAAAATGTAGTGATCATAGAGTTGCTGCTCTATAGCATGGAGTTGACTTTACTATGTATTTTGTTAGGGCCTAGTGAAAATTATTGAAAATATTAAGTATATATAATTATAATAATATAAAATTTTATTTACAATTATAATCAGTTTTGCAATACAACTATTTCCTAAGGTTCAGTTCTGGTTAATCAATAACTTTTATGTCACATTGTTAAAATTTATATAACTATTAGTTTAGAAACATTTAATACACGTTAACTATGTTCAAACAACACAAAACTAGTGTCGAAAATTAAAAGTATAGTATAACCTGTAATTAAAAATTGTTTATTAATGGTTTTAAATGGTTCTGGTTCCTCGAGTACTTGTCTAATGCCGCAACCATCAACTAGTGCAATGCCATCTTTTGCAGGGAATAGAACGTTCCATCGGTTTTGCTTCGCAAACATTTTACGCTTAAGCCACCCATTTCCTTAGAGAGAACCATTCCAATATAATCTTGACACTTTTCCTTGTCTTGTATTCAACATCAACAAAACTTTATTTTTGATGTTTAATTATAATGGCGAGTTAATTTTTTTATGATTATTTTATTGGAGTGTGTCCATTGTGGACCATAAGACTAAATAAACATGCACAGACTCAGAATGACAAAATTTTTTACAACACAAGACACAGATAATCAGGAAAAGCTATTCTCTTGTAAATAGAATATGAAAAAAGTCAAAATGACAAACGAAAAACGTATTTTTTAAAACATGACAGACAACAAAAGCAAACCAAAAGAGAAGAAAACTCGGTGTCTAAAACAAAACACCACTAATTTTAAATAAAACAGAACACTAAAAAAACCACAATACAATTTACAACACAAGAAAGTAAAACATAAGACAATATGAAACACTAGCCCCGGTTTTCCACCTCACTGAATCAACTGTGATTGTTCATCCAGTATCTCACCTGAAGAAGGAGACAGATCCCAGATCCCGAAACGTCGTGAAAACTTATAATAATTTTTTGTGGTTTTGTGTATCCTTAGTTCATCTATTGTTTCCTCTGGTTATTTTTTGTAATTCATGTGATGTTCGTTGTGTTTATATATTTGGTTTAACAATATAAGAATGAATAATTTCCCTATATTTTTGGTGGCAGTGATATAAATCGCTCTAACTGATTTATACTTCGTAGAAAAAATATGTTTGAAGCTTGATAAGTAGGAGGGGGAAGTGGAAGAGTGGTAATATGGGGTGGCGATTTTGTGCGTATAGTGCAGGATGTGTGGGTGAGGGGTTGTGGGAAGTCGGGGTGACAGTAGTGAGTTAAAAATGAAGGGACGGTAAGGACATACCCCTTGTATGCAATATGGTTGTCCTGACATGGGGTTACATATTCGCTATATCATGATCGTATGCTCCATAAATTCCTTAGTGAAACTGATGTTCTGGATAACTCAGCCACAATGAAGAATCAGTCAGCCACATAATGGAGCAAGCACTTTTTTGTTTAATTTTTCTGCAAACGGGAAACTTTTGAGGAAAAAAGGGAAAATTTTTATTGTTTTAAGAGGGAAAAATAAAATTTTGAGGGGAAGAGGAAAATTCCAAGATGGCGAATAACAGCTTAACCGAAGTCCCCACCCAGTGTCTTGGAAGGAACGTTACCTATCAACTCTTGTAGTCAGGAATAAATCAATAATGCGAGTGAGGTTTACGTTTTCTTATCCCAGGTAGCAGTCTTAAATACTACTTTATTAGAACGTCACAATTCTTCAGCAGTGCATATTTGCGACTGATCAATATACAGAATATCATGGTCTTTATCAAAATTGAGAATTGTTTGTTTACAACTCAGTAACATAGTGGGAGTTAAAAATTGCTAATTGTCTGCGCGGAGAGCAAACCTTATAATCATATACGCAATGAATTATAAATATAGTGTGCAATTATTATACAGGTTTATTTTATATAATACAGTAATTTCTCAAACTTAATTACACTTCAGCAGTCCGGCATATTCAAAACACAACAGGTATGATAGAGTTTGTTTGTTTTTACACAAATAGAGTGCGCTGCCACAGGACACAGAGGTTGGGAATTAATTATTGGTTGTCGCCATAAAAGTTGACAAACTGCTGTTAAGGCAACCAGTTTTGAACTTCACAATAAATGGAATAAACATAGCAAGCTTACAAAACACATTATGTCCAACATGAACGGAAAAACATGTTTTATTGTGTTTCTCCTGTATGCAGATATGATGTATTTCTCTTCCAGTTTACAGGTAAGATATAACTTTAATTTTAAAAATTCGAATATATCTGGTAATTTGACACATGCGTTGTGTAAGCTGAGGTTATATGTATTGCATATCGACATTTTTGGTTTGTCACAAAAATGCGGGTTTCAGCTGGCGGGGTTGAATGTTTGGCATTTAAAGTTGTTATTATTATTTTGCCCGATTACTTAATTGGGAATGTGCAGAAGGCTTCGAATTAGAAGGTTAGGGCTAAATTTTTAATTTTATAATATTTTATTAAATTGTTTTTAATTATTCTCTTATTACCTAATGAGCGTGGCTCCAGGTGGGGATCTTGAAAATACAGATCTTATTACAACAGGCGCGAGCGGACAGTTGTGAGTTTAATCATTAGTCATAAAAACCACAAATTTAGCTAATAGCTAAAACTTACCACAACTACTAGTTACTACAATGGCGTTTGAGCATCTCGACAATTTCAACGATCAACCACTGACTTAATTTAGGTTCCAGTTATTTCACATATTATTCGCCAACCTCCATAGCGTTGTGTGTTTTCAAGATAGCCTTCCTATCTGAGTTCCAAGCATGTGTGTTATATTGTGTAGGTATGTGTGTGTTCACATCACTGTAAATATAGTGGCGCTCTTAAAATTTGATTCCCCAATTTCAGTACACATGCGTTATCTAATGAAAATACCGGACTTGTAACATTTTCTCTAAGCTGAAATTTTATTTTAAACCAACCTTTCCTTCCAAATTATTGTCTTAATACAGCATCACAGACTCATTCTTATATACTGGATTTGAATTACTAATTAAACCACCCACATTTAGACAATTTGTTATGTTTTTTTTATTAGAATGCCAATTTGAATATAGCACCTAATAACAAAGATGTTAAACAACTAAGGAATCTCAGAGATTATAATAAAATATTAACCGCCAAAATTAGTTTACCTTTTATGTTACTGTCATTGAAATTAGCATGATTTGTAAATCACACCTACTTTTAAATTATCGGCTTTCTTAACCACATAATTATTGGGAATGTGATACTGTTCTATTTCATTCAGCTTATATTAAATTTACAAATTCGGAAAGTTTCCTGTCTAGGATTATATAAGTTAACCTTGTATTAATAAAGTTACTCGTAAGCTTTTTGTGTCGAAACACCACATATTATATCCTTTTGTTTGGTAATGTAAAATTTAACTATTAGGAAATATAGCCCATACGATTATTTACCAAACTGTCAATAGATTTCAAAGCAAGAATAATGAAAGCCACAATTACGTATAGTTCAATAAATAATAATCTTTAAATTTGTCTGCATAACGGCAAAAGAGTAAGGATAAAAACTAGTTCTCAAATAGTAATTTTTTATAAATTTAAATTTTTAAAAGTCTCTGAAATTTTAATTTGTTTTGAATATCAGAGACATAAAATATTAAATTTTGAATATATAATCGTAAATAAAATAAAATTGAAATACTACAATAGCAAGCTAAAATGTAGGGTTTGGTTTAACCAATATAACACCATGCTAATATTACGGGCAAGCTAGATATAATTAAGTTATTTTTTCTGNATGTCAGTTTACTCTACACAAAATGTCTTATGGCGTAGTTCCCTGGGCGTATAGCTAGCTCAATAAAAATTTGTTAAAAAAGATTTTCTTGGTGTATAAGATTGGATAATTTCAATGGTTTTATGTTGTATTTCAAATATTTTATATTCCTTGTTCGAGTGATTTATATAAGGACATTCAGTAATTATGTTGGACCTAATTTATGCAATTGCACACCTTATACGAGATGAGTGTATTTTTCTTCAAAATATTTGTATTGAATCTTATAGCTTGGCTTTGATTGGTCAAATAATTATTTACGTCAGAACATTATATTAATTAGCGTTGTATGCGGTGCTTATTATGGAATGTCAAAATGTCAGTACAAACAGTTCGGTAACGCAATAACGTTCTTATATTCTATAACTACCACAAATATACTTTAGTATACCCTAAACCTAAGGCATGTAGGCAGACTACATAACAAGTTGACACAAAAGTCATAAATCAGTTTGACATGTTTTTTTTCCCGCAATATTATCTAACATGAAGCATTTATTTCTATTTGCATTTATTAAAGTAAAAATTAAACTAAACTTAATTTAATAAGTATAAATGCAATTGCTTTTCTGTGTTATTTATTCGCGTTTTCTTTAAACCCATGCAATACTCGCGTGTTACGAGAAAGGCGATAATATTTTTTATATAATCGTTGGTCCAAATATGTTGCGAGGGCTCAGTTACAGCTGTCCTGGATGTAAGTTAGTCTCAAAGAAATACCTGTGTCACTTCGCTGTTTCCTTTCTGGAATGAGTAAGATTCCAGCGACAGGACGGCGGTCTTCAGCATTTCAGTGACTNGTCACTTCGCTGTTTCCTTTCTGGAATGAGTAAGATTCCAGCGACAGGACGGCTGTCTTCAGCATTTCAGTGACTGGTTGCTTTGTGTTGCCTGCGATCTGAGGCGGAGTCACGCGGATGCTATCTGCGAGTAGCAACATCCACCTCAATTGTATTCATATGAGCCCTGCTCAGTCAGTTACTTATCTGCCGGTTTCCTTCTGACCACATCCTTCCAGTACTTCNATTGTATTCATATGAGCCCTGCTCAGTCAGTTACTTATCTGCCGGTTTCCTTCTGACCACATCCTTCCAGTACTTCAAACAAGCCTGGCAAGAATACAGTTACAACGAGCACTGATATTATTGCAAATATATACTTAACAGTACGTACATCCAACAGATGTTTCAGGGGAATGTATAGCAGAGAAAATATAATTCACGCATAGCGAGGCCTGGATTATTTCACCTGAAATTCATAGTCAGCTATTGAAGGCACTTTGTCCGTGTATTGAATATCCTTCTCCACGTTAAATTTCAGTTTAACTGATCGATGTGAGACTTGGGTGGATGCTGGCAATACACTAACACCGGGGAACTTGTTTCAGGGAACGTCTGGAAGAGGCTACGTCACCCATCACCGAGACACCCGAGGGACACCTGAAGGATGTTCCAGAGTCAGGGGTGAGTCACGTATTCAATTACTGTACATTCGGACATAGAGGTTTAGAATTTTTACACCAGAAAGTAATTTTACATACTGTCATGACCTGTAAGTAAAGAAAATCCCGTGGAGTTACACTCTAAATCTGAATCAGTAAAAATTGAGCTAAATCAGTGAAAACTGGTGAAAATTGATCAACTATTAATCAGCACCATAAAATTATTAAATAAAATGACTGAATTTTACTTATTTATTAGTGATTGCCGCAAAATTCTGAGATATCCAATGTAATAAGTCAATTGTAACCAGTTCATTTATTTGATTCCCCAGACTGCAGTAGCTTGTGTACTTACTTAAACAGAATGTTATTTCATTGATTCATATCACTGATTTGGGCTTAGAAAATATAAATTTTGACCAGAAATATTTTCACTGCCTTATGAACCGGTTAAAGGTTTTTTGAAATTTAGTGTAGGGGATTTTAAGCATATTCCTAAAATAATTTCATATTCTCGTCATCAAATGTCCCGGTTTCTAATTTCTCATCTGATTAAAGGAAACTTGTTGATAGTAATACTCGATATAATTGGTTATTTTTCTGTAATTTTGCTTTTAACTTTAGCTTCGTATATCTCTGAGATTATAATACATATTTATATTCATCATATACATTATGTGGTTATTAAATACTAACAACAATTTTACTGGAATTTATTCTCTTCTATGTATAGCCACAGTAATAGTTAATAAAATATTTAACTCACTGATAAGAATGAAATGTAAGACGTATATATACCAAACATCAAAATCTGATATTTGAGAAACAGAATAATACGACATAATTTATATCAGCGTCAAATTGATACATTGTATTATTCGGGAATTCTACAACATTTTATGAGAAAACTAATTTAAAAGGAAGAACAGATTCTATAAAATTTACATATATTCTAAGCTGATATCAAAAATTTGATTTTTCATGTAGGCTGCTCACTGTAATTTTTAATTCTGAGCGTAAAAATTATATAATAAACTTACGGTTAAAACACTACATTCTCTTTACAAAATACTCAGTAAATGTAATTCAAATTATATTTATATCACGCTTAGAAATAGTGAACCGCTGAAATCAGAGCTTACCCTCCTTTTGTATTGTTGACCGAGGTTTACGAAACCTGCTGACGAAAAACATTGAGTGTTCAATAGTTATTCAGATCTCCAAAAATGTTATTATCATTTAGTCGAATATGTAAGTAAAAAATTCCGTAAATGTGTATTTATAGAATTAAAACATACATATTGGTTCTTTTAAACTCGTACGTTTAAAATTTTCTAGCTAATGGAAAAAGGGAAAATAATAAAAGGTAACTTTCTTAATGTTCCAGAAACATCTTTGTAAACTAGGTATAGAAAATCAGGTCGTGAGAATAATTGGCACATATTTTGATGCATTCATTAACGTAATAAATTTTTAAATATAAATGCACAACACACAATTTAATTTCTTCATTGTAAATAAATAGTTTTGTGTTATGTGTCTACATTGACAGACAAAATAAAACACTCTTAAATGCTAGCAGTGAGTCATATATTCATCGCGTGTTTCTGAAAATAACATTTTGTATTACGATAAAGAGATACATCATTATCTTTGTACAACCTGAAAGACGCTTGCATTTATTATTAAAATTACTTTACTTAACATGTGAACTCAATTGTATCACTTGTTAAAATTATTAATAAATTATATATTTGAACGCAACCAAATAAAATAACCCAATAACACGTTTTCCTTCCTGATAAACAGTGATAAGAAAGAGACATTTTCATGATACATTTTTTCCAGTATAATTTCCTTTAATAATAATGGAAATCATACGATTACCTCTAAAATATTTAACACCTTTCATCCGACAGATAAGCAATAAATTGAGAACATTATTTCTGAATAACGCCTTCGAGTTTATTCATACTTTGAAACTAGAATCGTTTTATGAAATGCATAAAAATTAGAAAATAGAAAAAAAACATTTTTTTCTATCAAATAAACACAACCAAATAAATGTACAAACAGCTGGATAATTTTGACTTTAACAAAAATAGAGTTTTATAGTCTGTCGTATATAAAATTATACATTAAGGAAATTATTTCGAACACCAATTTAAAACCTAACCATACAATGATTTAACAAAATAAGTATTCATTTATTGACCAATAACAGTGCATAATCTATGTAATGTAATTTTCTTGATTCTATATGATATAATTTTCTAAGTCCGCTTCAATGATGTAACCTTCCACTTGCATAAAGTTTCAGCGCAGAAGAGTTTCCTTGTGAACGTCTACTCAGCTCACTTGTTATTGTTTGTAATGCAATTGCACATAACTACCGCAGCATTATTAACATTAAATACACATAACTATTAAGAAATATTGAAATGCTTCCCCGGAAATTNTACATAACTACCGCAGCATTATTAACATTAAATACACATAACTATTAAGAAATATTGAAATGCTTCCCCGGAAATTTCCTATCATACCGTTTTATACTATGTATTTTCTTACAACATACTTATTTAGGATTATCTGATCAAACGCGTTATCAGGATATTAATACTTACGTTCATAAAAAATAGTTGCGTGTGTGAAACGTCTATTTATTATGGCAATTTTACCCGTTCCTTACCAAACATTTTCCCCCCAATAGAATCACATCAATTCTAACATATCTTTAAAAAATGTTAAAATTTTAAAAATATTTCGATATTATGAATATTCAATAACAAAGTATTTCGATTATGGGATGGATTTTTTGTAATAAAGAAAAATTATCTTCCATAAACTCGAATTGTTATCACAATTGTGCCTTTAAAACAATTCACATATCTGAACACATTAAGGATAATAAATTAGTATACAAAAATTTTAAGGTAATAGTTTTAATGTTAGTCACCGTCGTAAAAATTGGGATATTACATAGTGAAATTGTAAAATGTAATATAGATTAATTAATTTCGTGAGCATAGCAGTTATGAAAAGGTACTGTCTAAACATTATCGTAGCCTTTATTAAAGTGACTTGTTTCAAATTATTCAGTTATTCACAATGACAAATAAAAAAAATTTAACTTACTACATTTGGCATATGAGATTGCAAGTGTTATCATTTAAAAAAATGCTTACAATAAGACATTTGTATAATACTAGCGAAACGGCACGGCTTCGCCCGGTTTGAAAGAAAAAAATTGTTACTGTGTGTCATCCTTAAAAGATAACATATGTTATCGATGAATTTTCTATAGACCCTTTTGAGAGCTACAATTCTGTAGTAATTGAATTTGATGTATCTCTTATGGTTTAGTCAACGCAAGCCATGTAATCGTTCTAAAAACTATTTTTTACGAATTGATTATAAGCGGGTGACATTTCTCTACTATCCTTATGATAAATNAACTATTTTTTACGAATTGATTATAAGCGGGTGACATTTCTCTACTATCCTTATGATAAATTTAAATGTTTTATACACGAAAATCTTCTTTAAATCATTTTCTAAATGATTTTGAAAACTGCATTAAAATATATACAGTAGTTTAGACGTACTAAGCGAATACACAGACAGACGTGGATAAGCCCCTTTGTTTTATGCTAATTAGAGATAACAGATAGTTTAATTATGGGTATTTATTGTTTAAAAAGTTAATGACTTACTACTTAAACAATAGTGCATTCAATATGACAGCGCTATTAACTTTAAACTGCATATGCGTTAACTAATTCAAGATTTACGTCATTGGTTGGAATTTTAGCATAACGGACAGAAAACACGATAGAATAGGCCAATGAGATACGCCAGAATATTAATCTTTTCTTCGCTCGTGGCCAATGATACCTGGCAGAGGAGAGTTAGATATGCGAAAATTGTGAGTTTCCCAATTCTCCTATTGTGATGCGCAGAAAATGAAAATTCATCTTCACTGCTATTTTGTACGCGAATTGGTTTAATCTCCCTAGTGTATTTCAACCACTGTATTGACTGTATCTCCGTTTAGATTCTTCATAACGAATGGTCCTAGAGTATAACTGAAACACTATTACAGTTAAAAAAGTATTTGTTTACATTACATACTCCAGAAATGGATTCATCTGTTCGTTCAACCTAATTAATTGAACCCAATGATCCGAATTTTTGGTCTTCGTCGGACTGATCTTTTTCTACATTCTATTTACAGAATGGTCATTGTCACACTTCATGTGTGTTTAACCACTTACAAGTGCGTCATAAACAACATTCATGAANTGTAATCGTTCTAAAAACTATTTTTTACGAATTGATTATAAGCGGGTGACATTTCTCTACTATCCTTATGATAAATATTAATGTTTTATACGCCAAACTCTTCTTTAAATCATTTTCTAAATGATTTTGAAAACTGCATTAAAATATATACAGTAGTTTAGACGTACTAAGCGAATACACAGACAGACGTGGATAAGCCCCTTTGTTTTATGCTAATTAGAGATAACAGATAGTTTAATTATGGGTATTTATTGTTTAAAAAGTTAATGACTTACTACTTAAACAATAGTGCATTCAATATGACAGCGCTATTAACTTTAAACTGCATATGCGTTAACTAATTCAAGATTTACGTCATTGGTTGGAATTTTAGCATAACGGACAGAAAACACGATAGAATAGGCCAATGAGATACGCCAGAATATTAATCTTTTCTTCGCTCGTGGCCAATGATACCTGGCAGAGGAGAGTTAGATATGCGAAAATTGTGAGTTTCCCAATTCTCCTATTGTGATGCGCAGAAAATGAAAATTCATCTTCACTGCTATTTTGTACGCGAATTGGTTTAATCTCCCTAGTGTATTTCAACCACTGTATTGACTGTATCTCCGTTTAGATTCTTCATAACGAATGGTCCTAGAGTATAACTGAAACACTATTACAGTTAAAAAAGTATTTGTTTACATTACATACTCCAGAAATGGATTCATCTGTTCGTTCAACCTAATTAATTGAACACAATGATCCGAATTTTTGGTCTTCGTCGGAATGATCTTTTTCTACATTCAATTTACAGAATGGTCATTGTCACACTTCATGTGTGTTTAACCACTTACAAGTGCGTCATAAACAACATTCATGAANAATTTACAGAATGGTCATTGTCACACTTCATGTGTGTTTAACCACTTACAAGTGCGTCATAAACAACATTCATGAAACAATATTATTTCAACCTCTTCCAGGTAAGGGTCCGCGGTGGGTGAACGGTTAGCCTGCATGCGAACTAGGTTCAATCCCCGGCTGGGTCAATCCCAAAAATTCGTAAATGCAAATCGTGCGGACGAAGCCACTAGTCTGCAGGGTTTTCTCGGGATCTCCTATTTCTCTCCCTCTTCAATACCGGCGCTACTCCATTCTCATCTCATTTCACCCACATAAGCTCTCAAGACCTCGTTGTTAAGAGCCGCCACAATTTCTCAACTCAACACTTTCAGGTAAAGTTTCATAACAAATATAGCAATTAGCTTCATCAGAATCAAGATCGTAGATAGTCAAATTAAATGTTCCCAACTAACTGTTACAAAAAGAGACTGAGTAAGTTATGAAGTAGCTGGCAGGCACTGTTGCAAATCAAATGCAAACACATCATACGCGTATTCTGATTGGCAAAAGCTTTATTCCTTTTTTGGCATTGTATGCATCTTCTGCATACAGCTGACGTTGATATCATTCACTAATAGGTAAAAGTTTGCTATCACAATCCGCAGTTTTGACTTTCTAGTTGAGCGTATCTCATTTTGTTTGCATTTGTTTCTTGAACGCAAGGCTCACTTCATTGAAATAGTTGGAGTACAATAATAAAAATATAAAGTTATTTGTTGAATTTGTACTAAAAATAGGTTATCAGAGTAAATAATCATAACAGTTGGNAATAATAAAAATATAAAGTTATTTGTTGAATTTGTACTAAAAATAGGTTATCAGAGTAAATAATCATAACAGTTGGACTGTTAATTATTTTGTATATAGGCTTTTCAACAAGTTAAATTATACTGCTCCGCGCCACTTATATGAAAATAGATAAATTTTGGTCTACCCATGAAATATCTTAATTTCCCACCCTCTTCCTATCATACATCCTCTTATTGGTGTTCTTATAGTGAAAACAACAACTCCAGGCTTGTTAGCACAGTCCTCATACTCGGAAGGCTTTAGATTTCTGGATGTCATGCTGTCGTTAAGAGTCCAAGAAAACCGTAAACATTAAACTTACATTGTGCGACGATAACTCAATATGACAATGTTCTAATATAAAATCTAGTTATCTAACGTTTATGGCTAGGAAATGTTTAAATAACATTACAGGAACACGATTTGGCATAATGATAGTCTGTAATAAAAACACTAGGCAACTAAAGTGGAAACAATATTGACACTCCAATATGTGTTATATTTATGTCTTGTCTGCAGATATATTTCATTAGACTAAAAATATTCAAAGGCAGTTAAAAAAAACTATACAAAGGTAATAGAATCACGTATTGTCCATAACCATAAACATTTACTTCGACATATATGAGGCGCAATGTACATAAATTCCAAACTCTCATTTTTGCAGTCACAGAACATTAAGGTATAGTGGTGAGATGTATCTACGTTTACGGGAACCGCAGAAGTCAGCATTCACGTAAGCCGTACTTGCATGGGCAAACTAATCAATTAAACNTATCTACGTTTACGGGAACCGCAGAAGTCAGCATTCACGTAAGCCGTACTTGCATGGGCAAACTAATCAATTAAACCAAAATTATAAAGGTTGTGATCATATTTAAGTCAATTGAATTACATAGGCATTCACAATTTATTCAATACACATGAGGTTTGATAATGTCTATGTAATTGTAATAATTACATTTACACAAATTACGAAGTTAAATGGCAAAATATGTATATTCGTTTATTATTTTCTTGTTACTTTTGCAGGATTTCTTACAATTCTGGTATTCACAACATATTCAGTTTTGAATGTTATCGATTCTATTACACACGAAGCAAAAACAAAAAAAAAANAATTCTGGTATTCACAACATATTCAGTTTTGAATGTTATCGATTCTATTACACACGAAGCAAAAACAAAAAAAAAATTACTGAAGGTTACCGATATTTTATAAAACTTTACTTACATAGTTATTCACGAATGGTTCAAATGNCAAAAAAAAAATTACTGAAGGTTACCGATATTTTATAAAACTTTACTTACATAGTTATTCACGAATGGTTCAAATGTAATGTAAATAAATACCACTTGTTATCTTGACACCTTCGGCCCAATGAACTTCCTAATCACATATAACTTTACAGACGAAATGCTTTATGAGGTGTTCCATTTTTGGTTGTCTCTATGTTCTGCTGTATTTCACGCAGTGCAACTGTTTTTAACTAATATGCTGTATTGAATGCTAGATGTTAACACGATTCAGAAAATGCCACAGTGTTTACAACATTGGCAAAAATAACAATTATCTAAGAAACATATATTTTCAGGCCCGTAACACAAATCATTCAACGTAATCGTTCATTTACCTGTAGAGTAACGGTAAACTGCTTAATTTATTCAGGAATTATTAAATGCNAATCATTCAACGTAATCGTTCATTTACCTGTAGAGTAACGGTAAACTGCTTAATTTATTCAGGAATTATTAAATGCTAAAGTCCTACAGTTAAATTTTGTTGACTCCATACGAATAACAAAATTTATATTTGAAAAAATAATTAATAGTAGTAAGTAATAGCCTAATNAAATTTTGTTGACTCCATACGAATAACAAAATTTATATTTGAAAAAATAATTAATAGTAGTAAGTAATAGCCTAATTTGTTAAAAAAATAATATCTAAAATAGAGGGATGTGTTTGTATGAGTATTCCACGAATATTTTCACAAAGCGTGTGATATTAATGATGAGTAAGTGTCAGTGAGATGTAATACTTACAGTAATCAGTGAGTGCTGTAAGATGCGGGCATGTTGCAGGGGCTGGGCTTGGCGGAAGTCTTCATGCTGGTTGTGTTTGCTGCCCTTGTGTTGGCCAGCCTGCTGCTGTGGCTGTGTGCTTATGAGCTGATCCGCCGGCACCGTCACGTCACTCTGGCCAACACACCGGCAACAAAGCAGCCGCAGGAGAACCTACTGACGNGCTGATCCGCCGGCACCGTCACGTCACTCTGGCCAACACACCGGCAACAAAGCAGCCGCAGGAGAACCTACTGACGTCACCCGAGCCGCTACAGGAAGTAGCAGTGACCGTGGATACGCCTGTCGCCTACTTCTACAATAGATTGTCACCGTGAGTTTAAGACATATGGTCACCATAACAAATATAGAGTATTTGATAATATTTAAAGTTGATATTTTAATATGTCCTTACACACAACCAGATATTACTTGTGGTAGTTTTCACCCAAAATTTGCTAGAAACCACCAATTTTATTTGTAATCATTTTAATTAAAGAGAGATTGTAATCTTTTACTGCTGAAATATGTTCCTCCCGGTGTTTCACACACTACGGAAAAAGGTGATGTCATATTAGCTAAGTGGCATTTGTAACACTTCTACAAAGTTACTAGTATTGGCGAACATTTGGGGGCNAAGGTGATGTCATATTAGCTAAGTGGCATTTGTAACACTTCTACAAAGTTACTAGTATTGGCGAACATTTGGGGGCATGCAGAGTTAACAAATAATACGAAAATATAAAAGCGCTTATTTAACAAATATTTAAATATCTTGCACACCCAAGAAGTATGGCATTCTTAACTGTGAGTCTTAAACGTGGTATCTAAATTTAATATATACATATATATATAATATATATATAAAGGTGTGTGTGTGTAGTGTATGTGCTTGAGTATGTGTGTACAGGAAAAATTAAGAAAATGTTGGTAGTATAAAATGCTGCAGATAAGTATAATATGGCATATAAACATAATTTCCCTACAGTAAGCAAGACAAACAGTAGTTATAGGAGTGACTACATTTCACTTGTTATAGCGTTATTAATAGTACATTCAAGCTGTGCTTCACATCGCATTTTTCTTATAAGAACGTTGGTAGCCACTTGAAGACTGTTGAGAAACTGCCGCATTTCCTGAATACTTTCACAAATAATATAACAATGTTAATAGAATAAAATTGTTGAGAACAAGGAAACTATACAAATACTGAGTGTACTGGTATAAATAATAAACATTACAGTGGGGTAGCTGAGCAAAAATGTATCATATTTCATTATTTCATCCATGAACAAATTTCTACTATCCACTAATTGTAAGGGCAATGTGAAGTGGCGGGTATGGAACAACAATAATTAGTCAACAGGCTATGCAATGAAATAAGAAGTTATTTACAAATTAGGGGAGATGGAAGGGGACTCAGAGCGTCTGTTTAAAGTGTTGGTCACAGTTGGCCACACAGTCAGTGCAGCGATAAAGTATGTTGGGACTCACGTGTGCAAATGTTTCCAGCGTGGATCTGATGGTGTCGTCTGCTATCCGTATCCGCGTAATGAACATATTTGCCGTGCAAAATAGAGTGGCTTACAACTTCAACTCGATGAGACCCCACGACCACAAATCAGGTTGAGTGATGTCAGGAGAGCTTGGTAGCCTAAATACAGGGCCTCCCCCTCCCTATTCCTAGACTTCGGGAAGTGTACGTCGAGGTGCCGGCAAACAGCAATTTAGAAATGAGGCGCGGCCCCGTATTGCTGGAACCACATCGCCTCACGAGCATCTAAAGGAACATCCTCCAACAATTNTAGAAATGAGGCGCGGCCCCGTATTGCTGGAACCACATCGCCTCACGAGCATCTAAAGGAACATCCTCCAACAATTTCAGTAACAAGTCCCGCAGGAACTGGATATGAGAAGCATCACTGGGACGAGGTGGAATGTAAATGCGGGCCAATGGCTCTGTCACACACAACTCGAGCCCACACATTAATAGAGACGCTCAAGTTATGGAATCTGGCGTGCGTGGTACGTTGGTTTTCCCCGGACCATGTGTGGCTGTTCCGTCTGTTGCAGCCATCCGTCGGAAATGTGCATAATCTACGAAGAGCTGATGAGGTTGAAAGTTTTCATCTGTAGCGCACCTCAGCAACATCCACTTACAGAACTCTAACATAATTGCCAAAGTCCGTTGGCTGCATTGCTTGCACCTGCTGGAGACTGTAGGAGTGGTGTAACTGCTCATTTAAAACATTCCAAAAAGAGTTGTGGCCAATAACCATCTTGTGAGCAATGACCTCCAATCAAGCTTCAGCACCGCCTCTTCTAACCTGATTGTGCTCACNTGGCCAATAACCATCTTGTGAGCAATGACCTCCAATCAAGCTTCAGCACCGCCTCTTCTAACCTGATTGTGCTCACACCTCTTCTAGTTCCTGAATCAACCTTCCTGCAGCCTGCCAGTTTCCCGCAGCTTTCGTTCTAGCCCAGTACACGTGGTAAGTGTCGGTTGTGGTCTGTTGCGGTTCCATGTTCTGCACAACTTGAGTGCTGCACTGGGATTTATTCATACTTTCCCATACACCATTACCACATCCGTCAAATCCAAGAAGCCTGTCCATACACTACGGCAACCCGAGTCACACTGCTACGGCCAATGTTAGCAGCCGTGCGGTACTGAGCGGTGTTATCAGGCGCGCAGAACTCTGCACATGCTGGTTAATACTACATGGTTACGCACCCCTGGAAACTGCCTTTGCTAATAGCACCATTTGTTTATACATAGCTCACTCTGGTGTTCATAGTTACTTATTCGAAAACATCGAGTTAAAATATATTATCCATGTTTTTGCGAAGTCACAATATAACATGCAAATGTCGTAACCAGGGAACACCTTCACCAATCCCTGAACACAAACGAGCAATAGAAGTATCAATTTTATTCATGATCTAATCAGTAGTTTATATTTTTCTTATCATTGCCATCGCTATAGTAGAAAATGGGTTAGCGTCGAAACTTCCAAGAAAACCCCTGCCGTACTTAATATATTGGAAATGTTTGTTTGCAACATGCTTGCCTTATAACTTCGTGACTACGACTAGGTCCTAGCTACTGTAAATATACTGCTCCGATACAATGATGCTGGCCATGATACTTTGTCCAAATTCTATGGCAATTAAACTGATAAAAGAATCAAGATAATGTAGTGAAGTGTAGAGGGCGGCTCTTAAAATCCAAGTTTTGAGAGATGATGAGGGTGAAGAGAGGTGAGTATGGAGCAGCGAAGGAATAATAGAGCTGGTGAAATTGGAGATCCCCGAGGAAAAACCGCTGAAGAGCGGCACGATTTCCACATGCAAAAACTCGTGAGCGTCTCCTCCGAGAATCGAACCCCTGTTTGTCTGGGTAGGAGGCGAATAGAAGTAGCGAGTAACATCACCACGGGCCCAAAGATATTATCATTTGTCGAACTGTAATTTCCTTTTCATTAATAGCAATACCATAGTAGATGACTATTCCCCTAGCTGCCCGGAAAGCTTGTCAGACTGGCCGGCTGAAATAGCACTATATAAGCTATAAGTGTTATAAAATATATACTATTACATGTAACTACCTATCTTAACGTTTGCTGTTTCTGTCACTAACTAATTAGTGCACAAAGAGCTGCTCTGCTGACTGTCACAAGGAAGTNAGTGCACAAAGAGCTGCTCTGCTGACTGTCACAAGGAAGTATAATACTGTACCCAACGAGTCTCTCCCAGTTGTTGCTGGAGTGCTGCCTGCGGACCTGCTGGTCAGATACAGGAGCTTCGTGGTGGAGAGATCGCGAGCTGGCAGGCTGTCTAAGGAAGAAAAGGAGGCCGTTTATGAAGATATCATCATGGNCTCGTGGTGGAGAGATCGCGAGCTGGCAGGCTGTCTAAGGAAGAAAAGGAGGCCGTTTATGAAGATATCATCATGGAATGGAAACCAGATAGACGAACTCCACAAAAGGAAGGCAGACATATGAGCTCCTTCCCGACATTAGCACGAGGGTTAATTGTAAGAGGATGAGCACGAACTTCCACAGCATGCAGCTAATTACTGGTCATGGGAACTTCAAGGCGAAGCTACACAGCCTGCGGCTTGTGAGATCTCCGCTCTGCGAGGTTTGCGGCGTCGACGACACCGCACAGCATGTGCTTATGATTTTCTTGAAAACAGAAGATCTGAGAGATGAATTCAGAATGAAAATTGAAGAGATGGGCATTAACTTGGAAGCAAGAACCATAATGGAGAACAGACATATATACCGGATATGGAGTAAATTTGCCACCAAAATTGGTAGAAGACTGGAGGATTTCGATTAATAGAATCGGCGAATTTCTGATGACCCATTAAAGGGTGCTCAGGTAAAGGCTTTAACAATTGTAAGTCTGAGTACTCTTGATTGGCGAGGAGGACAGGTTTTTAAAGAGAAAACCGGTAGAATACCGAGTAACGGCATAAAGCAAATTGAATGGCCAGAAGAGACCAAGAGGAGAAAGTGCCGTGCACTGTCTTACTCATCCGAGTACAGTTGCTGTGCGGGAGGATGGAGGGTGTGCTGGCCTTCGGGCCTTACTAACATGTCACTAATGTATCAGTTATAATAAAATTTAGTATTTTTTAATTAATTGCACATTCTCTTTAATAAAAAGTCTACATGTAGCCACGACGTTGATAAAAAGTGCGAGGTAGGTCAAGCATTGTAATCATTTGTAATAGGACCGATTAACAATGTNGTAGCCACGACGTTGATAAAAAGTGCGAGGTAGGTCAAGCATTGTAATCATTTGTAATAGGACCGATTAACAATGTTATTTTTGCTTTCTTAAATTAAGACATGTCTAACCTTATTAGCCATGAAAACCTGTAGAAAGTGCAAGAATAACATGAGAATTATATTACCGCCATCGTAGTCAACTTATAGTTTCGAATTATTTTAATTTGTTTTTATAAATGTACGCATGTCAATTCTTCAATTAGAAATTTAGTGCAGGAATGTGTAGAACTTGTATAAAAAAATGAATACAAAGGCGAACAAAATTGCTAAATGTGTATGTATACAGGCAGCCTTGAAGGGATTAAATTAATTTCCAGAAATTATTTCCGGTTTTTTATATTTTGTAATACTGAACAGATTCTTTGTCTCGTATTAGTCAGGTTTTTGCGTATGGTACATGTTTTATTAAGTCAAGCAAATATCTGGGCCTATTGAGATATTAAAGGGACAAAATTATTTATTATTGTTTATAGTATGTCCACTACGATTAACAGTATATAAAAATACCAAATATAGAATTAAATTTAAGAGCTTTATTAGTATGTTCTCTTTTATTTATTAGCTCACACAACTTTCTGTTTGTTTCAGGTCTGAAGCTATTGGCATGGATAGTTTCAAAATTCTTCGCAAAATTGGAGCTGGATCTTATGGGAAAGTTTATTTGGTGAAAAAACGCAATGGTAATGATGGCGACGGTCTGTTTGCTATGAAAGAACAAGCGCATAACTATCAAACTGAGGCGGAGTTGCAAGCGCTTCTAAGAGTGTCGGGAATGGTGTTTCAGAACCAGATTATCTATGCGTTCGTTAGTTTTGGAAAAATGTATTTTGTTTTAGACTATTGCAGATTTGGAACCGTGCGTGATGTAATTAAAGATCGGAAATTCCGCATAAATGTGCTTGTGGTGAAGAAAGTAATGGCTGAATTAATTGTTGCCATTCAAGAGTTACGTCAGGCAAGAATCTCGCACAACGATATACATCTTGAAAATATTCTTGTTGCAGATGACGGCCATATTGTTCTCACAGATTTCGGTTTGGCCACTGAAACTTCTAGTGCACGGAGAACTGAGTAAAAGTCGAAACGTTCTCATTACGATTTCAACTAATCGTAATTAGACCATACACGCCACACTCGAGCAGTAAAATTTTCGATCCTGAGATATAGCTTTGATCACTCTATCCCTGTTGATAAATGTATAACTCATTTACAAGAACATGAGTTTCTTAGCGGTACTGACTGGGCGAAAGTGCGCGTAAGACAATCTGATGGGCCTTTCTCTGAGTTCACAAACTCGAGGGTAGTTTAAATATTTTTTCCTAAATTTCCCTTAATTTTTGAAATTAGAGAAATGTAAGATGTCTTACGTCACTCTCCTTCTTTTGGTAGAACTAAGAAATGAATATTCTTTCTTAATATAAAAAAGTCTCTTGATTGTAATTCAGTCGTTAAAATATTTTTCATGTGTAGATTGTAAAATTTACGGCACTGATGTTGTATTTGCTTAACGGTCTTTTTTGTTAATCTTTATCGATATTCTTGATGCTTAAAATATTCTTGGTTTCTGTTTTTTGAATTTTAGTTGTTCTACCGATATATGAAAAATAATGTGGTTTATTTTCTTCAACTCAAATATTTTCTCAACTTTAATATTGTTGTAAGGGATTTTCTTTGACGTAACTGATGAATTGATTCTGATGTTTATATTTGATTTCCATGTTAAATTTTGGGTAGTTTTTAGTCCTATCACTGGTAGTGCCAAATTTTGAATTTTCAAAACGAAAAATGTGTCCATAACTTAACATAGCGTTGAAGATCTGGTTTCGTGACGGTGTTTCCACGACAATTTGAAGCGTTTGTAATTCCGCTTTGGATTTTTGCGTGCACTTGCTGATTCATTTCTAAACAACTGCTACATTCTTTACCTAGGTTTTTCCAAAACACTGTCCCTTATTTTCTTGTCCCGATTTGTGAATATTTCGTAAATTGCTACTATTCAGTGCTGAAGCATTTACGGTTTAGTAATCTGGTTCGTTAATAATGGGGGCTACTGTATAGTTATGGCAGACGACGGTGACAATCTCCAGCCCTGTAAGAGACCGGCAACTTAGGCGACAGTGCAATATCCACAGCAAGTAGTTTCAAATATTTATGTATTTTAATATAAAGTAAAGTAGTTTAGACGCATAAAGTAGAGAATAAATGTAGATCTAACGTAGATTACAAGTTCACAAAATAAAACCTCTCAAAACTTTAACATAAATTACTAACCCAACCCCACAAATCAACTCTTGATACTTAAAGAAAGAAAGATGGTATCTATACAAAAATCAAGAAAAATAAAGTAAACTATTTATTTTAGAATAAACTAAGAAATAAATCTTTGTATCAATGTGAGTGTAGCAGGAAAATTTTAACCAAGTTAAATGCGTCACATAAGAAATATATCAGATTATTTATGTTCAGTACGTTTTGAAAAACATTATCAATTATTTTTAAAATGTATAAAACATAAAATAATTTTTAAAATACGTGAAACTTTTCAATTAGTTATAATTATTTATATATACTTAATAATATTTTTTCTTTTATTAAAAGTTGTTTTTTTAATAAATTGAAAAAAAAAATTACAAATTGAAGTTTGAGGAATGTAAATAATGTTATTATCAACAATAGTATTTAACTGAAAACATATGTCAATAATTTTTTTGTCTCTCACAATAGTTGCTCCTTATATCTATACTTTGTTCTTCTACTAAAGATAGCATAATAAATACTTCGTCCATCTCCAATTTTTACATTAAGTTTATTATTTCTATCATTTGCGTCAATTTTTTATTAAAATTTTTGAAATCAAAATAAATTAATTTTATTATTTAATCGGTCCTTATACACAACTTTCTTTGCGAATTATTTTATTTCTTACATTTATAAGTCTGACATAAGTTTACAATACACTGATAAAATAAAGACGTATGATCATCCTGATCCTGGTTTATAATTTCTGTTACTGGAAATCCTACAATTACAAGATAACGTTTTCCAAATTGTAAAGTCAATTTTGATATCAGAATTTTTGAGTCAATTGATATATCCCTTTAAAAAAATATGAATTATTAACATTAATGTGCGGTTTTGTATTTTCTTAATTTTGTGTGGGAATTTGTTTGGTTAGAATTTTACAATTGCTCATATATCTTAAAATTTTTATTTATAAGGTATTTTGAATAAGCAATAATGGTATCTGAAGGTTCACCCACTGGTTAAACCATTCTTATTTAATGAAGTGCAATACAGTTTTTTCTTGTAGACATGATGAATTTCACTAAAACCATATATAAAAGCCACCTTAAAAAAATTATTTTTTTTCTAAGATGAATTTATTTCAATGTTTCAGATTAAATATATTTATTACTTTACAGGATATCTATAATCAACACCACATAGTTATATATAATATTTTCAACTGGCGATTTTAGAAGAGCATTGAATTTTTTTTTTTTAAGATATTCAATTGTGACCAACAGCTACCATTATTTGGAAAATTATTAGGAGATAAAATTCAGATATTAGTATTATCTACCTCCTCATAATTTAAATTTATTTAAAGTAGAGAATCGAAAGTTATATAAACGTGCATATAATAATGAAATTTAATCTTCTCGAATAGAACTATAAAATTTAATATTAATACTAAAGGTATTATTTTTTCTCTAGCTTGAGAAGTTGGTAGAAAATATTGTCACGCGAGTTTCAATAATTCTGTTACAACAATTATATAATATAAAAAATAATACAATATTTTTAAACTTTATTGCTCTGAACTAATAAAAAAAACCTATTCTATTGCTAAAAAACAAAACTTATCGAAAAATGTATAAACTATAATAAGCTTATAGTTATAGTTTTGAAAAAGTAACAAAAGTTTTATCATTAATTCATGAGAGAGATCATTTAGTTCAAAAATTATATTTAGTTGTTATCTGGAAACCTTTAATTATTGCTTTAATAGAATTTGTTTTATTAAACAATCATTAATTTTGTTAACGAAAGATATTTCTTCTAATGGAGAATCAATTCCAGAATACAGATCAATCAGAATACTTAATTTCAAATTTAAAAAAAAATTTTAAATTTTAGTAATAAAACAACAAAATATCAAGAACAGCAGCACAAATAGTAACAAAATAATTAAAATAATCCATATTTAAACATATGGTTTTAAAATAATATGGAGAACAGTGGCAATTCTCGTAATATTCAAGTAATTTAGTATGATAAAAAATAATGTAAAATTAAACCTTAAAAGAGTTAATAAGAGATTAAATACATAATTCCACGAGAAATAAACCAGAGATTTTCTAGAAGAAAATCGCTATGTATTTTAATATCCTGATCATGAAAACAAACTATATATATATTGCAATATAAATATTACATAAATTATAAACATATGATATTGAGAAGAGAATTTATTCTAATAAAAGTCTTAAATAAGCAAAGATAAATTAATCAATATATGAACAACAATTTCGAAATCCCATATTTTTACCTAATACGCCAAACACATCTGGTCAATGAATTAATATATAGAACAATTTTAATATAACTATATAGTTGGATTATTTTTTAGAATTTATAGCTAGATTATTATTGATTCAATGTACAGAATGTGTTTTAAGTGAAAATTATTACAACTACTTAATAATTATGAATATGTTTAATAATAAAATTTCAAACATTGTTATTCATAAAACTCTTAAATTTAAAATTATAAAATAAAGCATTAATACCTAAAAACGTGCAAAGTTCTTCTTATTTTTTAGTAATATGCTTGAATTAAATGCACTATACCTCCTTAAGAGCAATTCGTTATTTCATAGACTACTGGCAACTATTTGGCGTCGTTTACCAACTATAGATTTGTTTCTCCAGCGCTGAGGTGTCATTGGCCAAATGAAACCATGGGACATGCCACAGAAATTGTCTGCAAATGACAGGAGTCAAACGGTCACACAGCATGTTGGAGTTTATTCTGCAACCACAAAATAACTCAAATTTTGCACGTCCCTATTTATACCTTGTCATAAATGTAAATTATCAAAATAAAGTTGAGTTTATAATTTTATAAAGACAATGATAAATTAATTATGTGTGTTAAAACATTAAGAAACTTACTTGACTATGTTAATTAAATAAAAGGAATTTATTTTTATACATATAAATCTAACTTAATATTCTTTACAAAAAATTTGTTTGGTTATAGTTAATTATATTTTATTCAGCGATATTTTTAATAATAATTTGAGACTTTATAGTTACTTGCTGTTCTCGAGGAATTCCTTTTTCTTTACTTTTAATGTGTACCTTGGTTTATTGTGTTTGATTAAATATTCTTCATATTGATTTGAGCATCTATGGTAGTATTATGCTTTGGCCGAGCTATATAATATATTTCTGTATTTTACTTCCAAACAAAACATTAATTTAATATTTTATAAAATTATTTTTTCAACCGTAAAAAGTGGTTTTAATATATATTCTGAGGCAAAAAAATCACAAAAAAACTTTATTAACATTATAGATAGAGAACTGAAGAANGAAGGTTATTTTATATAAATTAAGCTATTTGTCACCAATGTGCAGTTGATATCAGCATATTTGTTATTTGTACATAAGACTGTAGAATCTAGCCAGCATGTCGTTGAACTGAAAAACTTTTCAGGTATCTAATTATAGACGAGGTAATTATATAGATATGCTTTACTGATACGTTCATTGCAATGTTCCGTTTATATTTAAGTTTGAACTTAATGTTACAAAACCAAGAAAATGTGTTTTTCGGCTTTAGGCGATTTTCTTGATTGTATATACATTAAATCTCTAATACAAAAATAATACTTAATATTGTGTTGTGCTAACTTTGTAGTTTTTTTTATGATAATCAGAAAAGATGCACAATATAAATAGTNGGTTAATATTGTGTTGTACTAACTTTCTAGTTTTTTTAATGATAATCAGAGAAGATGCACAATATAAATCGTTTGTATGATTTTAAATAGAGCATTTATAAAATGTAATTGCTCTATTAATAAGGACAANTTAATATATATTCTGAGGCAAAAAAATCACAAAAAAACTTTATTAACATTATAGATAGAGAACTGAAGAATTTGTGGATTCATTTCGGGACAAACTAGAATACTAAACACGTTCGTTTATATAAATTAAGCCATTTGTCACCAATGTGCTGTTGATATCAGCATATTTGTTATTTGTACGTAAGACTGTAGAGTCTAGCCTGAATGTCGTTGAACTCAATAAGTTTCCAGGTATCTAATTATAGATGAGGTAATTATATAGATATGCTTTACTGATACGTTCATTACAATGTTTCGTTTATATTTATGTTTGAACTTAATGTTACAAAACCAAGAAAATGCGTTTTTCGACTTTAAGCGATTTTCATGATTGTATATACATTAAACCTGTAATACAAAATGAATGNCCAAGAAAATGCGTTTTTCGACTTTAAGCGATTTTCATGATTGTATATACATTAAACCTGTAATACAAAATGAATGCTTAATATTGTGTTGTACTAACTTTCTAGTTTTTTTTATGATAATCAGAGAATATGCACAATATAAATCGTTTGTATGATTTTAAATAGAGCATTTATAAAATGTAATTGCTCTATTAATAAGGACAATTTTTGACAAGTTGTAATTTTATGTGTATGATGCATTGGTATCAGCGCTTCTTGATTTTCCACTTTAACTACTTNAATTTTTGACAAGTTGTAATTTTATGTGTATGATGCATTGGTATCAGCGCTTCTTGATTTTCCACTTTAACTACTTAGTGTTTTAATGTTTCTGCACCAAAGTACGGCACAATAATCATAAAGTTCCTCTGTTTCTTAACATTCTCACAATTGTGGATTATTATAACTCACAATGACAGTTGAATGTAAAATGTGGGTTTCACTTTTTTTTATTATCGTTCAATGGCTACAGAATAAATCACAAGGGTTATCTTTAATTGAATTGTTTAAGTTTTATACTTATTTTTTACTTTTTCATATTATTTCTACCTTCATTGGTACCGAATTTTAAGACCTTTTAGTTAAGGTAGAAAATTGGTCAGCTATTTCTTAGAAAAATTGACCCATAACATTTTTTTCTATCAGATTTTGTGCTTAAGTAATTTATAGGTGTATGGATGAATAACTATCTTTGTTGGGTTTTAAACTTAATAGGTGTAGATGAAAAATACAAAAGAAGTCTAATCCCCACACTTTAATGTTTATATTCTTTGGTAACCAAACAAGNGTTTAAGTTTTATACTTATTTTTTACTTTTTCATATTATTTCTACCTTCATTGGTACCGAATTTTAAGACCTTTTATTTAAGGTAGAAAATTGGTCAGCTATTTCTTAGAAAAATTGACCCATAACATTTTTTTCTATCAGATTTTGTGCTTAAGTAATTTATAGGTGTATGGATGAATAACTATCTTTGTTGGGTTTTAAACTTACTAGGTGTAGATGATAAATACAAAAGAAGTCTAATCCCCACACTTTAATGTTTATATTCTTTGGTAACCAAACAATTGTTATTAAGTACTTCTTGTAATAGTTTTGCCTTTGTTTTTTCTGCGCACCATAATAATTGCCAAAACATTGTGTNGTGTTATTAAGTACTTCTTGTAATAGTTTTGCCTTTGTTTTTTCTGCGCACCATAATAATTGCCAAAACATTGTGTTTTCTTTGATTGTGTTTCTTCTATATGATAAGTTTGTTGAAAATATGATAATGCGTTCCCGCTGGTAAAATGTAACATGTGGTGTATATCTTTGTCGTTCTAATCCAGACGTGGCTACGTATTCCTTGCAGCAGCGGCACAACCAAACTGCACCACGCTGCATACATTTATCTTGAGTTTGGATTTAGTGTATTTTGTTTCATGACGAATGCCTGGATCTACAAGCTCGGCAACGCTTCGTGAATGGTATCGGACTGCAGGTACTGGAAAGTGTCTATGCCCAAACACGGGCGGCAACAGTTGTCCCACATCTAACGCCATGTGTAAAACCTTTTAGAAATTACACATTAATGTCAGATATTTCAAAAACATCTGCGTCTATGGATCAGTTACCAACCAAGTTTTAAAATACAATATTCGTTTACAAAACAACTTACCCTATCATTTCAGATTATTCACATTCTCCACGGGTCAAATTTACTTTGGTTTACATCAGCAGAAATCTTTTTAATTACAAAAAAAACCCCTATAGTACAGCCTGTACGAAGTTATTATATATTTCAGAATCTCCAATATATATTCCAAATGACGTAGCAACCATAGCATCAGTATGAAAGCAAAACACTGCTACTTTTCAACAACTAACTGCNCAAATGACGTAGCAACCATAGCATCAGTATGAAAGCAAAACACTGCTACTTTTCAACAACTAACTGCAAATACTGTCTCAATAGTGCCATTTCACTTCGAGTAGACACAACAAATCCCAAGGAGAGAGCAAGGGTATCGAAATAGAACTAAACTATATTGCAGAAATGCACTTTCATTTCTGGCACCGCCATTGGTCATAAAGTTAGTGGCCAGCACAACCGGCGCCTTAAATGTAGGTATCTTTGTTTACCAAAGGTTTAATGTGTTGTATAGTAGTATTTGAATATTTTTGTTCGTAAAAATAGCATATGTTTATAAGTATCCTTGTGAGGCTGTGCTTGTTTAATGTTGTTCTACCAATGTCTACTTTGATATAGTGTGTGTTATAGTTTCTTGCAGAGTGTGATTAGCTGTCCGTATATGAGCTGAGGAGTCGTGTCTGAGAAGTAGTGCAGTTGAGTAGCCCTGCAGCAGGACTGCACTGGCGCACCAGCTATGGAGAAGGACACGTGCCAGTAACATCAACGTCTAGTTGAGGTTTCGTAAGGTAGTTTGGTTAATATGTTGTCGCTGCTTTGAGCGGTACCGTCTACAAAAATGTTGCAGTTCGAATTGAATGTTGNGGTAGTTTGGTTAATATGTTGTCGCTGCTTTGAGCGGTACCGTCTACAAAAATGTTGCAGTTCGAATTGAATGTTGCGCACATAGAAGTGAGATCGCTGCTCGTCTGAATTCGTGTTTGGGTCTGCTGGAAGTTAACTCCACAATACGAGTATTTGTTGCGGGTTTCGTGATATTTATTGTATTTGTTAGCACTTCTGAATATGTGCATTTTAAGTTAAGTACCATCACACATTAGAAGTTATCATTACTGCCAAGTGGTACTTCTTAAATATATTATGCGTCTTAATTGCCAAGGTAGTACAGTAGCGTCTACTGCTACTTGAGATGTAGTGGAATATTTTTTTTGTTGTCCTCTAACGTTGCTTCTCAAAGTGATTGTGTGTCATGAATGCCTTGTTGACAATTGACCCAAGTTAAATATTTTTACCTTCCACGAATGCTTGCGAAGATAATTTTGTGCCTTTGAGGCCAATAAATGTAACATAATTGAACTTTGCAATATTATAATAAGTCGTACTGTTTTTGTTTTTTGGGATTGTAAATAAGATATACATATACAGTATACATTCTTGAAAATGTTCAAATTTTGATATATGTGTCAAAGTTTATGTGTATTTAAGAATGTATGTTTTAGGGATAGTTTATTGCATTTTTCATCTTATATTTATTATGTTAATTTTACGTTACCAATCAATTCCATTATATTTACGTACATTGACCTCAGACGTTTTCTTTAATTTAAACATATTTTATTTAAAAAAATTTTGGTTGTAAATTTGGCATAAAAACATTGTTTTTTTTATAATTTTCGGTAATGCTGCACAAAGTATATCATTTCTACATTCTGGATAGGGAAATAAGGACATATTAATGCATTTATAGTAAAAAAAAATTGGCATGCATCAAATTGCTGCATATGACACAATGTATGGAATAAATTGTTCTTTCTTTTCCACTTCGATTATTTTGTCGTTTAATGTTACTGCTTCAAGGTTATGTACAATAATTGTGTTATTTTTTCTCTAACATTCTCCTAAATATGCTATATTTGACCCACAATTATAGTTAAATAATTAATTAGCATTGTACGGGTTTAAGTTGATTTTGAAGGGATTTAGAACAAATCTGCTGTGAGTTTTAAATTATGTTGTGCAATTCTAATTGATTGTGCCACTTAATACGTATTTTTAAATATATGTTTCATTTAATTTTTTGATAACAGATACTTTCGTTTTACCTGAATTGTTTAAACTTTTAATGAACGNTAAATATATGTTTCATTTAATTTTTTGATAACAGATACTTTCGTTTTACCTGAATTGTTTAAACTTTTAATGAACGTATAAGTTGCATCCCAATTACTTCCTTGGAAAATTGACCAAAAAACATTTTCTAATAAAAATACACGAAGTTAATAAGATTTGTGATAGAATGAATCATGATGTGTTTGTTGTGTTTTAGGCATGCTGAGAATAGATGAAAAACACCGAAGGAGCTGATTTGCCATTTTTTTAGTTTCTATAATATTGAGATTATTTATTAGTCAATTTAATTAAAGCACAATATTAATAAATATTGTGTTTTCTTCACGTCAAAATGTTTATCGAAAGACTGTATTTTTATCTGATATTGACTCTTCTTAAACATATTTTAATGGATATTAATAAAGGCAGTTTATTTCCTGATTAAATATGTCTATATATTTATAATTTTAATGGATTTAACCAAAAAATGTTTGATTCTTTATTTTTCGTTTAACAAATTTAGTTTTCATAGTAACAGGGTTTTTTAATAATAACGCAAAGACTTTTTAGCATGATTATTTTTAAATTTCATTTTCAGTTGTAAAGTGGATGACATCATAGCTCAGAATCTTTAATTTTTAATGTAATCATGCCCTAAGATTTATATATTCACAAAGTTGTTGAAAATGTAATTTATGTAAATAAAATGTTAATATGAACGAAACCAACAAGCCAAAGTAACGTTCAAGAAGTTAGGTTAAAAAAAATTTCTTCTATTTTACATGTTCTAAGGGAGACTGTGAATAGTATCTACATAATATATTTCAATAATTTTACATAGTTATCAATAAAATATTTAAAATTTTCCTTACTGAATTTTTGTCGAAATAGTACTAGATACATCATGACCCTTAATATTGTTATTAAATGCTTATTTGTGAACGGCAATTCTCATTTGTCGAAGCTGGCATGATTTTTCACCTTATTACGGGTGAAGGGAGGGATCTCTCCTCGTGTGCCTCTTGATTTAACGAATTCGTATATTTTCTGTATGGCTTGTGTTACATGATGGCAATGAGCTGGATTTACCGGTTTAAAAAAAAATGAGTTGGTTGTAAGCCGGAAAAAAATTTGTCACGAGGTGGCAGAGATGATATAAGACCATTGAGAAGAGGGAGTGAGTGAAGAGATTTGGGCTGCTCTTAAAATCGAGGTGATGACAGCCGATGAGGGTGAAGCGAGGTGAGTGTGGAGCAACATTATTCCCAGATACGAAAAATGCAGGGGGGACCCAGCCGGGAATGGAACCCGTTTCTTGGTGAGTGGTGAGTAGTCCAACCGTTGCACCACCGCAGCACTGCAATAAGAAGATATTGCGTTGTTATACATGAGTAAGTCCGGAGTAACAAAAAGTGACAGCTAGCAGAATTGCTGCTAAGGTGTTTCNATATTGCGTTGTTATACATGAGTAAGTCCGGAGTAACAAAAAGTGACAGCTAGCAGAATTGCTGCTAAGGTGTTTCCATCGCGGAAGAAGTGAGTTAGGACTAGGATGCAATCGAGTGTGTTAGATAATATTACATATTTTGAATACAAGAAATTTGAAATTTGATAAATANTAGGACTAGGATGCAATCGAGTGTGTTAGATAATATTACATATTTTGAATACAAGAAATTTGAAATTTGATAAATATTTTAATCTCTGTGTAATTCCGAACATTGCGGGAATAAATTCCAGCTATTGTTACCAAGTATACGGGATTAGTTCTTTATATTAAAAAAAAATGTATAATATTGGGAAATTTTAAGAAACAAGTTGGAATAAATTCCGCTCTAGAATAAGGGTTAAACTGGATTTTCTAATATCATGAGCTTATGTGTATCTAAAGCAACATTAAGGAATGAGTGAGTTCTTACAGAGCATTGTGAACCATGCAATTTTATTGGAGGTTAAGTTAGGGAAAGTACTTAGTTTAAATTATTTTATTATAACTTACGTGGCTCCTATGTTATTATACAAGATTTTAAATAACGAGGTTTAACTGCAGTAGCTGACTACTGGCTTTGAATATATTGTGAATGTTACTACGCAGTGCCATTATCCACTCAAGTGTACTGAATTATCTGGAATAAAAATTCTGTATTTAAATATAGAGGACTATATAAGCTTCAAAAACCCTTTCCTTACATTACATTAAAAGAGATAAATACTATAAATAATACGAATTTGACACATGCAATTGTGTTTTCTGATCAAAATGAGAAAGGCCCGCCCAAAGAGTTTGTTAATCGAGGATCTGTTGCTGTGGGAAAATGTTCGCAGGTTTATTTAATGGCCGGCGAGGAAAAATGTAAGCCCTTTTAGGATATCTACAATTAGGTTCATAAGTTAATAAACATTCTGCAAGCAAGATGATAAAAATAGTACAGATAAAAAAAAAATTTCATGGTTTTGTCTGGAATCTGTTTAATGGTTGTTAATGAAAGAAGTTGTCGGGAAAAATGGTGTTTAAAATTNTTTTCATGGTTTTGTCTGGAATCTGTTTAATGGTTGTTAATGAAAGAAGTTGTCGGGAAAAATGGTGTTTAAAATTATAATTTAAAATTTGTAAGTATTCGTAAACTTGCAAATTTAAGGTATTTCCCAATTATATCAGTCACATTTTAAGAGGTTTACATTTATAAGATTATCAAAAGAGGCCGTGTACATATTATACGGGCCAGTAAGGATACCACAGGACTGCGCCAGAGAGCCGTGAAGTCAGGCCGTGTGTTGAGAGGCGAGGCGACATCAGAACAATGTGGTTGCCTAAATATAAGGCGAACACGCAATAAGTGCGAAGCGTGTGTGTCCTTCCGCCGACTGCGACGACCTTATTGTAGCCGGCCATGAGGAGGACAACGAGCTGTGGACAAAGANCGTGTGTGTCCTTCCGCCGACTGCGACGACCTTATTGTAGCCGGCCATGAGGAGGACAACGAGCTGTGGACAAAGAATGTGTGCGAGATGCCGCTATCAAGATGCGTACTGCGTAGCTGAGACAATTATCCAGCGGTGAGTGAATACATGGTCCAGGCTGTGAGACGGGGCGTGGTGGCTTGATGCTATACCAAGGCAGTTAGATACAGCTTATCTGAAACTGTCTATTATTCTATGAGATTGCTAGAGTTAACACGGAGCAGTATTTTATACAATAGTAAAGGGTAAAGTGGTAGTGAGGATTTGTGAGGTAATTATTCAGCATGTAACTAACTAATTCCTCGAGTATACACATGGTTGCTTCAATTTTTGATTATTATTTCACTAGCTGTGCCCGCAGCTCCACTCGCATGGAGTACAGATTTATTGTTTAGGATTTTTTTAAACAAAGTTGAATTTAACTTAGTGTTAAACNTAAAGGGTAAAGTGGTAGTGAGGATTTGTGAGGTAATTATTCAGCATGTAACTAACTAATTCCTCGAGTATACACATGGTTGCTTCAATTTTTGATTATTATATCACTCGATAACCATTTATCTGATTTATGTGGTTTTTTTTTATTCATAGCTACGTTCTCTGGCCAGGTATTAGTATATATTTTGTTACGTAAACTAACGTAAGGAATAAGCAGTGCCGATACTAGTGAATCAAGTCGGAAAAACGTTTTCCGCCAGCGCGCTCTCTTGCAATACACTGGCTTAATTGTTAAAAATGGATCAATGTCATGCAGTAAAGAATTGTGCATATTAAAAAGACCTATAAAAACTCCGTGGTAGCACATATCTATCTATAACAGAGAAATACTAATAAACGTTGCGTTGGTGGGCAATTCTAATCTATTATATGAATTTCAATGATTTTGTCAATAGATAACGGTTGAATCTACTATATTATGTGGTATTGGTAGACCAATGATTTGTATACTCATTTCTGACCATTTCTGCACTTGCTTTTTAATTTCAGTGAGTGCAAGGTGAAAAGCTTTGTCATTGAATGTTGCTGTGACGTAGTAAGTTAGGGCCATATACATAATTAATTACTTGTTACTTCATTTTCATAACGTCNAGCTTTGTCATTGAATGTTGCTGTGACGTAGTAAGTTAGGGCCATATACATAATTAATTACTTGTTACTTCATTTTCTTANATTAATTACTTGTTACTTCATTTTCAAGACGTAATCTGATTTCACGTATATTATTACTCTTTTGTACATTAATTATATTAATTAGTAACTTTGATGCTTTATTTTGATTTGCAGCACATTTATATGTCTTTCCGTTGGTTTTTTTTAATGTATTTAGAAGGCCCTAGTTTCTGAGCAGCTGTTGATGTGTTGCCATGGTAACTATGTGACGTGATGTGTAAATCTTGCCTCTAGCAATCTCCTGATTAGTCATTTTCAACTCTGTTAATTAATTAATTTTAGAATGAGAATTTTAGCCATCATGTTTTGCGATGGCAGGACGTCGAACCATGTAGGATCAGCCCACAGATATTTTTAATTTAGTTTTAATAAAAGATGATTGAATTCGCACATGTAATTAGGGAATCACGCGATGTATTGTCCTACTACCTTCATGGGGGTTTTACTGTCAACGACGAGATCGGCCAGAACTTTAAGAACGTCCACATTTGTTCACATTAGTTTATAGTCAGTTAAGTCAACGAAATATTCTTTTTTCAAAGAAGCAGAGGAGATCTTTTTCAACTTGAACTGACCCTAGCTAATTTAGCCACGGACACCCTGGCGTTGTCTCGTTGCGTATTACCCTGAGATAGTCCGGAGACGAGTTTAGAATTTCAGTTGCCAGGCATAATGATAATGGAACATATCAGTCACGAGATGGGGTAGTGTTGCTGAGGCCACAAATGAAATCTTGTTTGTAAATTGACTACACATTTCATGTCAGAAATAATTTGGTGAAATGGATACTAAAAAATTACACACTTTACTTGAAACGTCTGTGCAGAATTATGAATTCCAGTAGACAGTGGTTAATTTTCATAGTGACATTTCCTGTTATTTAATAATAGAATTTGTAGTGTTATTTAAGAGTATTCACACGTCAAACAACTGTATACACTCCGTATACTACGCAAGCCTTTCCTCTATACTCGTATCCAACAATTTGGAAGGGGATATTATAATATACAAGCGCACAATGAGCAAATAATTAAGATATATATTTAAAAAAATGAGGGCAAAATATCTAAAGTTACATCTTTATTCATAGATTTGAGGTCGCTCAGAAGTGCATAAAACTCAACAACGAATAAAATTTAATTGTGTTTAATTTAATTTGGCGGAATATAAGAGCATAAAATATATATGTTAGTTCATTAAATATTAAATAATATATTGCGCAATCAAACTTTGGTAGTATACTCAATTCAATTGAATCGTATTTCTGTGGATATATTTGATCCACTATTAAGATCGAAAAATGGGAGTAACGATCTGCAAATTTTAATTTTTGAGTACAGAAAATATGTAGTAATGTTTTCTCTGTGATACAAATTACAATATCAACAGTACCTATTGATAGGGCTTAGAAAACTTCCTATTAATCTGAAATTTTAGTGTCTGATAACGCGGAGGATTTTGAATCTGATATGGTCAAAAATGTTGTTTTTTTGAGAGGATTTATGATGTTACGACAGAGTCCATACCAGCCTAGCCTTTATTTCGTCGAAATTATACAAAATAGATGCCAGAGCCACCTTAAAATTTTACACCATAATAATCAACAAAAGTGGTATGAATGGTAACTCTTTTAAACCTTGTTAGAACTATGGTTTTTAGTCTGCTACCGAGTTTATCTCGAACAAAATTGTTTTGGTTAGAAATCTGCTGAGTTCTCTACTGAGTATTCGGGGTAATACCGCCACTTAGAATACCGGTGTGCTGGAAGTATTGTGGAATGAATCTTACCGAAATGTAATTGCAACTCTTGATACATTTTTCGAAAATCCAATCAAAACAGAATGTGTAACAATGTTTAAGTTGTAAATAAGGTTGTAATTCAAAACTTAGCTGATCATGTAAAGATAGTAAATATATCGGAGGCCCTTCGAGTTTTAATGAAAAACCCTATTAATAAATATGTTATTAAATATGCTATTGTTAGAATCGTCAAGCATGTACTTCCTAGAAGGAGTAAATAATAAGACTATATAGTTTGTAATTATTTTAGTACATTTGTGTTAACTGATTTGTATGTCATTTTAATGTTTTGAAATGATTATTTATAGTGATTAGGGAGACAATGATAAAATTAGCTATTTTTAAAAAAGGGCCGTGTAAGTTATGACGTCTCGTTACAAATCGTTCATTTTTAAAATGATAAGAGCCTAAAATGTGTACATATTTGACTTGTTAAGAATAAAAGTGGCATATTTTTATAAATGAAAAAGTAAATATTCGTAGCAAATAAAGTTGGCAGTGGTCTGTATTTTGTGCTTTTTCTGAACCGTGATTTGAAAGGATGTAAGGAGAATTTCCACTGTGCATCGCTGGATGTGAGCTGTTTCTTGCTCGCGGGGATTGGGGCGAGTTGTTGGGGAGAACACACAACGTGGGGTGGAACAAGGCGACCAGCTGGGCCGGTGTGACAACTCTTAGTGCGCTGTGACGTTCAGGAGGTAAGAGTTGCCGACTCCCAGCGTCTAGGGAAAACTGTGAGTTTGGGTATTATTTTGCGTTAAGTAAAGTGAAATTGAGAAACAGTCATGTGGTTGCTATAGCACTGAATGTACCGTAGTAAAGAATGAATGACTGAAAAAATACTAACGAATGCAAGGGCCACAACAGTGACTATGTTATCAATATGTTATCAGAATTATTTGAAGTCAGTAGTACGTGTTTTCTCCTATTTCTTGGTCCTTATTTCATAGTACCTTGTGTTGCCCGCACAACTTCATACGTCATTAAAGATACACAACTAAAATAATAGAATAATATTGCTCTAAATCTACCAATATCTTTAACAACCAGTTAATTTTACTATTCGGTTACTAATATTGCACTATTGGTGTACCACTCTAGCAAAAAAGGTTAGTGGCTTCAATTATTTTCCCTACTTTCTTAAGTCAGTGTATCGCCAGGANTCGGCAAGTTTTACATCTTCGATTTTAAAAAATTAACTTCCAGGCCTAGCGTGCTACTTTCGTGCAATTCAGCGCAGTGGGTTTTATATCGTGAATTCGATCGTATCTACACGATAAACTACAATTCAATAAATAACTTGTACAAAACCTATAATCACAACATTGCAACAAACAATANAGCAAAAAAGGTTAGTGGCTTCAATTATTTTCCCTACTTTCTTAAGTCAGTGCATCGCCAGGAAAAGAAGCTGCAAATCGTTATTTATAGCACAAATTTGTCAGGTTCCGAAAACAATTCTCGGCAAGTTTAACATCTTCGATTTTAAAAAATTAACTTCCAGGCCTAGCGTGCTACTTTCGTGCAATTCAGCGCAGTGGGATTTATATCGTGAATTCGATTGTATCTACACGATAAACTACAATTCAATAAATAACTTGTACAAAACCTATAATCACAACATTGCAACAAACAATANTCGAACCCGCGTCTCGGAAGCAGATGATACTGCCTTTCTCACACTCAGCCAGCTGGGAAAAGGCTTGTCGAATGCGCAGTCGCGGCACGCTGCGTTTTCCCTGACCTTGACTCTGTGACTCACACTGCTACTAAGGACTTAGTCTGTGTCATACAGCTATGAATGATTGAAGTACTTGTAAGCACCTTAGTGGCACATCCGCGCAATCAAATGCATTAGACGCAAATAGGCGCCATGTTATGGTGTGACGATGATGCGTAGCAACACTCCTAGTACTCACGCTGTTCCGTCGGGATTAATTTTTATTTGCAAATGAGTGTATCTTGATACGATTGGTTGTCGTAATAGAGAAGCTGCANGTCGGGATTAATTTTTATTTGCAAATGAGTGTATCTTGATACGATTGGTTGTCGTAATAGAGAAGCTGCACTTCAGGAAACCATTCGCCACTAGTTTGTTTGCCATGACAGTAATGTCGTCGGTTATATTTTTAGAAAATATGAANCTTCAGGAAACCATTCGCCACTAGTTTGTTTGCCATGACAGTAATGTCGTCGGTTATATTTTTAGAAAATATGAAAATTAAATTAAATACAAATACGTACGAACATCACTAATTTCTGAAACCATATCGACGCTTCAACTGATGCGTGGAANAATTAAATTAAATACAAATACGTACGAACATCACTAATTTCTGAAACCATATCGACGCTTCAACTGATGCGTGGAAAACAAATAATGCAATTACTTCCTTCAGAACTAAAACTATACTCTGATTAGTTTTTTCTGCCAACGTGCATGGCAATAACATATATTATATTGGTCGGCTGGTATTATTGGCTACTCCCGTCACCCCGGATAATGTTTTCCGTCGCTACTCCATCTTCTCTTGATTCTCCCTCAGCATTAATTAATACTTCACTGTAAATCGCCACCAAACTTTTCAACTCAATATTGCCTCTAGCAGTGATGTCTCACTTCGACTACATCAAGTGTGAATAGGCAGTTTATAGGCCATTAAATGTAACATTAGCCCTTTTGAAAGGCCTGCTTAAGATCTTCTTGTATGCAATTTGTGAATACTTCTACCATATGTAAAATTATCGAGGTAAAGATCATTGTCAATTTATTTGTGCAGTGGCCATGTGAACCAATGAAATTATAAAAACTTATGTATTTTAATAATATGCTGGTCCTTACACTTAGATACATTAAAAACAAGGAAGTAAAATCAAATAATTTCTGTACTCACAAATATTTAACTAACAATTTTAATTCAATGTAAAAAAAATGGAACTACTTTCCCTTCATCGTTCCCAACAACATTACTGGTTGTACGCAAGTTAGTGTGCAGTGACTGTTTCCAAAGGTTGATTTTAAAAGTGCTCAGTGAACAATGAACAGTCTTCAGTAAGATGGCAGTACGGACGTACACTCTTACGTATAACCTATCCAAGTATCCAACTAGATTGTAACATTCTCAACATCCCATCTTTCAAACATTTTCAATATTCTGAAGTCCTTATAAATGGTATAATAACTTCACCTTTTATGACTCTATTATATAAATGTAGCCATAAATATTTCAGGTATTTTTACAAAATTCTTACATATACCGTTGGCAGTATCCTACGATTCATTTATGACTGATTAATAAAAAGGATTTGCAATATCAGACATCTCGTATANATATAAAATGTAGCCATAAATATTTCAGGTATTTTTACAAAATTCTTACATTTACCGTTGGCAGTATCCTACGATTCATTTATGACTGATTAATAAAAAGGATTTGCAATATCAGACATCTCGTATANTTACCGTTGGCAGTATCCTACGATTCATTTATGACTGATTAATAAAAAGGATTTGCAATATCAGACATCTCGTATACGAATGATACGCTACGCTACAGGATGCTGCAAAAACAACGATGCCCAGGTTTAAATACTCACAAACTTAAATTCATAGTCTATCTCAATTGCAGCAAAATGTTCGAATTATTATCTGGGCTGGTTTGAAGAAAAACCAAAACAATATTAAAATATATTGCAAAATCCATTCTAAAGAAAATTAAAGAAAAAACATTGGTAATTCGTGTCCCTGTGTTAAAGGAGATACACCTATCGAGAAACCGTGAAGTAGAAATGTAGAGACGGCGGTAGTGCCTCGAGAAAACACACAGGTCAATGGCAACGCCCTTCAAGATCCACAAAAGCGAAAGTCTTCTTTTATATCCTTTCAGGAATACAGCCCGTTTCCCGAATTGTCAGAAGAGTACATCAACCACTGTGGTTTCTTAGACGTCAGAGTTGGGAAAAGATATACTTTTGAATTTAAGTTTAAGGTATGGCAATTGGAGATTATATAAAATACTTGATTACTGGCAATGCGAATTAAGTATATACAATCTTGTTGGTTATATTTTAATTCANGGAGATTATATAAAATACTTGATTACTGGCAATGCGAATTAAGTATATACAATCTTGTTGGTTATATTTTAATTCAAACTTACTGTTAAAATATATTTTTATGTAAGTAATGTAAAAAAAATTATCGTATAATGGCAATGNTATTTTAATTCAAACTTACTGTTAAAATATATTTTTATGTAAGTAATGTAAAAAAAATTATCGTATAATGGCAATGCCCATAATATTAATGATCACCTTTCTAAGATAAAAGTTACTCAGTTTTATTAACGAATGACATGTCAACCGTACCNGCCCATAATATTAATGATCACCTTTCTAAGATAAAAGTTACTCAGTTTTATTAACGAATGACATGTCAACCGTACCGTTTTGCTACTAGTAACACTCTTGATATATTACACGTTCCTCTATTTAAAAAAAATACTATAAGAAGTATGTTAGTGAATGGCAATTTTTACGATTTGTTCATAAATAATTACTAAAAATCATTTATTTCTGCCACAAACCCACTATCAATAGCAGACAAATACGGTTCTGGCAAACATAAACATCATTGCAGTCAAAACATCCGAAATAATGCCAGTTAGATACATAATATTCCTAAAAGATATAACTAAGACCTATATAAATAGTGAATATCCATTCCATTTGGATCTTTTAAAAATGTTATGGTTTATTGAAGACCTTTGGTAAATGTTTTAAGAGCTGATATCTGAAAATTGGACTACAATAATACGAAACANTATTGAAGACCTTTGGTAAATGTTTTAAGAGCTGATATCTGAAAATTGGACTACAATAATACGAAACAATTTTAATCACACATTCTCATATATCTATTATTTGTTGTCGAAATGCATTTTACAAACAAGAACGGAGATACAGAAAAAAAATTTTCTTTCTTCTACTACATTTAAAACTATTGTTTGTTCTGCAATGCTTCTGTGGAACATCAACGATCCTTAGTAAAAATATACATTTCAGGTAAAGAGTTACAACGAGCATCTCTCCTCGACGTGTTCTGGCTGTTGAGAGTTGCACAATAGCCTACGAATTATGCCGCTTTCTCTCTCCCTGAATACAGGCGGCTTGGACCCACCTTCCAGTTCTGCTGACAGTTCATCAGATTTGGTCGACAGTTTAGGAAACAGCATCATGTGGCTGACAAATATTTATACTTTTATTTGCGTTGATAGTTTTGTAATATTCAACAACGTAATAAANACAGCATCATGTGGCTGACAAATATTTATACTTTTATTTGCGTTGATAGTTTTGTAATATTCAACAACGTAATAAATAAAGAATTAAAAAAATTCCAGTTTTTATTTCCAGCCTTAAATTTAGCAACACGGAAAATTATAAATAAAATGTATATAGGATAACAGTGCCTCTAGTAACTGCAAGAATAGTTACTAATATTAATTGTGTACAATATTATATCTTTTTTCAGTATATTGTCTAAAACGATACATGTAACGTTATTATTTGCTAGCATGTCTTCAATCACGTATGCACTGCGCTGCTTTGCCACCCGAAGTCCAGCAAACAGCTTGTTGTCAGTAGAGATTCTAGTCTCGCTCACGGCGCTGCCAGAAGTGCGTGAGAACTACTGTCACTGGCCATCAGTGCTGGTTGACTTCAGAATTCTAACTAACATTCCTCATTCAGGAATGATGTGTGTTATAGGAAGGCGGCGGTGTGTCTGTGAACATAACAACAAGAATATATGAAGGCTTCATTAGATATATNGATGTGTGTTATAGGAAGGCGGCGGTGTGTCTGTGAACATAACAACAAGAATATATGAAGGCTTCATTAGATATATATTTGCGTGCATGCTCCTATTAGAACATGCTATGACTAAACGCTGCACTTCATGTGTTCATCGTCAAGGCATTGCCAATGNGCGTGCATGCTCCTATTAGAACATGCTATGACTAAACGCTGCACTTCATGTGTTCATCGTCAAGGCATTGCCAATGACATATATGTAATTAAAACATTAATCGGTTTTACAATTTTATACCTAAAGGTAGTAGCAGATTAATGTAGCAAAGTATTTATTTTGAGTGGGTTGACTCAGCTATATAGACATGTGCAGTTTATGAACGACTCTGCAACATTCCATCAACCATAGCTGCAAGACACCACTTCACCTTGAGAATGAATACAGGTAAAACACTGAAGCATTCCGAAAGTCATTACCTTTCTCCAATTAACTAGCAATAAAACTTTGGAAAGTATTATGAAGAATTTAATTTTGTGTAACAAAACTGATACCATAGTAAGTTGAATGGATACTTTATAAATAATTATTTACGTTAATAAGTTGAAAATAAATAAATAAGGCCTTTATATGTTATTTAATTTGTAATACGAATAATTATGGTAATAAACTTCGGGTAAATCATCCTTTTTAAAATGAGCGGGTGAAATGAAAATAGTTTTTCCTTAATTAAAATTATTACTTACATAAAAAATCTTCCGCATTCTTATTAATGATAATAACGTCTCTGCTAAATAAAATGTATTACAACTCAGTTAACTATTCCGAAATCAGTAACTTCTGATCAGCAGTGTTATATGTCAGGTCAAGATTTGATATTTAATGCTCGGTCATGACATTTTATTACGAAGGTCTAAATAAATTCTAGATGAGAAATACTATCCCCTTAAGAGTCGGGAGGTGTAATTTCTTTGTGCTATACCGGGGGCCAGAAATTTGGGTAATTGTGTGGTGGCGGTTAATTTCTTATTGCACCCCACCCATGCTGTGCAGCGGCATAGACAAGACAGTTACGTCCTATTTTCCTGAAGCCCTGTTATATGATATTTCTCCGCCTCAAGTAAACAGATCTTGAAGCTGGAAAATTACAAATAGACAACGCTGCGCATTCGTGCACACTCAGTAAAATAATATTTTTCATGAGAACTATATTTTACTAGGCGTTACAAAAACACGTGTTTCAGGCAGCAAATGCAGTTAAGTTGAATTTGAATATATCTTCCCAGTAGCCACCGTTGTGTAAATAAGTGTCTGAACCAGTTAAAACATAGAAGTAAATTAATATGGCCTGTCATAGTATTTTGTTATCCGTCAAATTTGGTAGTAATAAATTGATCGTTTTGTGATATATAACATAAAACTTCATTTGGTAGAATTTTCAAAATGGAGAAATTAAATTTTGTATAGATAAATTTCGTATAAAATGTAAATTTAAATTTAATGTTTTAACACTTACAACTTTAACGTAGTATATTCGTAACTTCATTCTTTTGTATAACGCTGTTCGTCAGCTTTACGAATATAGCTCTGTATGAAATAAAAATAAACCGATATAATATTATATCTCAGGTATATCAATATTTTCCCATGTAGAATAGAAATTGTTGAACAGCGAAGGAAATCTTGATGCCAGTTACAGAAGTGAAACGAATTAGGTGAGAAAAAATTTTGTATTTAGAAATAAATGTTAAGATGTTCCCTGTCTCTTGACAAGGTTTTGTTATTAAGCCTGTTGCTGTGCCCATTTCTTCCTCGATCTCTGAATGATTCCACACTTAACAGAAATTGTTACATTCCTACAGCGTACTCAATAAATATTTTATAGACAGCAAAAGTACGTTATATAATAAAATAAAATTAAAGGTATTGTAGTATTTGACAAAACTTTTTTTTAAATGTAGTATTAAAAGAATTTACACCACATATGAACCACCGATTTCCAGGGATAGGAATCTTAAATATTAGCATTATCCCAAAGGAAATCGAAAACGTTACTTTTAAATACTTTATTTATANGGATAGGAATCTTAAATATTAGCATTATCCCAAAGGAAATCGAAAACGTTACTTTTAAATACTTTATTTATACATTAGAATTAATTGCGTAGCAACAGATCGCCTAGATTCCTTTATATATTTTTGTTAATGTTAAGGAGTTATCTTTNAGAATTAATTGCGTAGCAACAGATCGCCTAGATTCCTTTATATATTTTTGTTAATGTTAAGGAGTTATCTTTCGCTAGGTCCTGGAGGATGTCCGGAGGGAAGCTTCCTTGCATTCGCCAAGTGAGCAAAGTCCTCGCTGGGCGGAAATATAGGACACGTGAAGTCAGCGCTCACCCAACTGTGTAAAATTAACAAGAGTCGTGTGCTCCAATAGCGATTATTGAACTCATCACGGCCATTTATCAATAACACATACTGGATCCTTGTTAACATTCTTGATTCACGTTGGCTTTCCTTTTCCCCTGATGGAAAGTTGGTAAATTATAATCAAAGGATCACATGTGCACTTGAACTTCTGGTCTTCAGTGCACGTAGAACGACATATTTCACAATATTATTCAACTGCTGTCAACGATTATGAGAGGCATAGTTGTCTTGGGTACGATATTACAGTACAAAATACCCTGTACTAGAACCTTACGGCTGTACAATTTATAATTTAATGTTATTTTAATTCATAGACCTACCTCCCCCACCTCCTCTCTAAAAACCTATAATTGGCATGAAGCAGGGTCTTTAATTAGCATCAAACTTAAAATATTGTTCCCGTGTATAGACTNTGGCATGAAGCAGGGTCTTTAATTAGCATCAAACTTAAAATATTGTTCCCGTGTATAGACTGGCCAAAAGTTGGAGGTTATATATTTCAGTAAAACGGCGTCGGTTATGATTATTTAGTCCATGTAACCACATGGTANGGCCAAAAGTTGGAGGTTATATATTTCAGTAAAACGGCGTCGGTTATGATTATTTAGTCCATGTAACCACATGGTATCAAAACATCACAACTTTGTCATACTTGATTTCTAAACCATTCTTATATGCACTGAATTGATAAGTTTTATATGTAGGCCGTTTAGAAATGCGTGGCAATGTGAGGAGTAATGTTATGAAAATGCTACTTAACAGNGATAAGTTTTATATGTAGGCCGTTTAGAAATGCGTGGCAATGTGAGGAGTAATGTTATGAAAATGCTACTTAACAGTTCACAGTTCTGTTCATGTATATAGCCCTTCATCGTTCGTAGGCTAATAAAGGTTACGAAGTATTCAGGCGCCACTCNTCACAGTTCTGTTCATGTATATAGCCCTTCATCGTTCGTAGGCTAATAAAGGTTACGAAGTATTCAGGCGCCACTCTGCACATACAACTGACACAATATCCACTCTCACAAGATGGCCACTGCTAGTCACTGCAGAACACGACGCCGCTCATGAGAAGCAGCACGTACTCAGGAGACTCACATGTTTTCCTTCCTAACACTGTCATTCGCAAATTATTGTATCAACGTTAAACCAAAATATCTTCAAAATACTAAAGAAGATCTAAAGATTTTAAAACTTGCAACGTTTTACTACCTAACCAAATAGGCCTAAGTATACAAAATTTTCAACAAGAAAGATTAAACTACGCTAATATTTGGTATACATAACTTTTTGCAGATGCTTTCCTGCGAGAACATAAACACCTCTAGAGGACGGTTCGCTCTTTAACAAGCGCAAATTTGCTTCAGTAATTTTACTGAGAAGGACAGCAAACTAAGAGTTTCGTTGCAAAATTAGCGAATTCGAAAAAAAATTTCATATTGCATTATTAAAAATATTAACGTTAATTGTGCATCTGACGAATAATTTTTTTTTTTAAGCATTTTCCTTTATTTGTAATTGGAATCGTGAAAATCGATCGTCTGGGTTTTAGGATACATTAAANTTTTTTTTTAAGCATTTTCCTTTATTTGTAATTGGAATCGTGAAAATCGATCGTCTGGGTTTTAGGATACATTAAATTATATTTCTTGTTGTGTTTCCGTGTATTGTTGGTTGCGGAGCAATAAGGATTCCAATTCTCATCCATGGCAACGGTGGATGAGCGGTTAGACTGCTCGCCTCCCACAAAGGCAATCCGAATTTCAATTCCGGCCATGTTACTTCGGATTTTCGAAAAAGGGAATCGTACCAGACGATCCCACTGGTCGGTGGGGTTTTCTCGGGGATCTCCAGTTTCCTCCACCCTTGCATATGGCCCCACTCCATTCTCATCTCATTTCACCTTTATCGGCTTTCAAGACCTCGTTGTAAAGAGCCTCCNCTTGCATATGGCCCCACTCCATTCTCATCTCATTTCACCTTTATCGGCTTTCAAGACCTCGTTGTAAAGAGCCTCCGAAATCTATCAACTCAACATAATTACCATTCAAACTTAAAAACTGTAGAGTAGTCTAAACCTTTCTGTATTGTATTTTGAAGGAATGTAATGTTATCGTGATATGGTATCCATAATAACCTGTTAAAAATGACAATCATACAAATAAACACCTTCATAATATTTTTTTCGGTATATATGACAATTTTATCTCATAATCTATATTAGTAGAAACTTAAAGATGATNATAATATTTTTTTCGGTATATATGACAATTTTATCTCATAATCTATATTAGTAGAAACTTAAAGATGATATTTTAAAATGAAGTTTCGTTGTCAATGAAATCTCAGAAGCGGAATTTTAAAGCTTAGGTAAGTGTTTGACTCTCAGGTTTTTCGTCTTTAATTTTATNTCAATGAAATCTCAGAAGCGGAATTTTAAAGCTTAGGTAAGTGTTTGACTCTCAGGTTTTTCGTCTTTAATTTTATTTAAAAAATTAAAACCGAAATGCGAGTGAACCAAGCAACAAAATTGCAAGAAATAGTCTTATCCACGTTCTAACAACAAAAACAGTTGTTTATCAGCTGTGGCATAACGNAGCAACAAAATTGCAAGAAATAGTCTTATCCACGTTCTAACAACAAAAACAGTTGTTTATCAGCTGTGGCATAACGTATTAATTTTGTTCGGTTTGGAGATTTGTACGAAAAAAGTATAAATTAAAAATAACTGTGACTCGTTTCGATCTTTGTAACATAGGGGTTATGAGATTATTACTAGGCTTGTGTGTCTGTGTGTTATTGTGTGCGTATTTCTGTGCATGTGTATTGTTGAATGTGTGTATGTGTGTTTAGTGTGTGGCTGTGCGTGAGTGTCCGCTACCCCGCCTCCACGGCCCACCTGTTACATTTTGAACGCCTGGAACGAAGTTCATGAAACTCGGTGCACATATAGTACTTAGGAAGGGCACCTGACTTTTGTAGTTTCCAACCACGCTGGTCACTTGCTATTAGAATAGCGGCCATTATGAAATTTAGGGTGATATTTCATTACTCGGTAACCCTTTAACCCATTTTAACAAAACTTTGTACGTTGACAGCTCATCGTGTATTCACTGAATTCANCTTTAACCCATTTTAACAAAACTTTGTACGTTGACAGCTCATCGTGTATTCACTGAATTCACATATGAATATTCTTGATGATCCACCATTATGGATGATACACCACATGAAAAATTAATCTTTTATGTTATATGAGCTTTTGACGGATTGGTTAAGTCATCAATGTGACGTAAGTAATACTATTGTAGGCCATATAAACGTATGTAATAAAAATTAATGAGGCTCTTATCTTCAAAATGGCTGGCATATAAATATTTTAGGTTTGTTTGGTATAAATATCATACCGTTCGACCAAATCCTACCAAATATTTTATGCTGACAGNTATAAATATTTTAGGTTTGTTTGGTATAAATATCATACCGTTCGACCAAATCCTACCAAATATTTTATGCTGACAGTTTATATTACGAATATCATTTATGCTGAAATAAACCCGTTTGTACGCCCCACAGTATTTTTTTAATTGATTTTCTGTAATATCCCGGGAAAAATATTTGACAGATGAAAACCAAATTTTGCAAACAACTTCAACTACAACCGATAATATCAACAGGTGTGTTTATATAAATCAGGCCATATTTTTTTTTTAAATGCTTCANCAACTTCAACTACAACCGATAATATCAACAGGTGTGTTTATATAAATCAGGCCATATTTTTTTTTTAAATGCTTCAATATGGCCATTATAGCACAGTACGCTATATTTTATAAAACATGTTATTCATTGAATATTATCTTTGAATGCTTGTTGTATATTAAATAACAATAAAAGATTCATAAGCTGAACTTCTTTCGTAAGCTAATTTGTAAGATACCGCCCACAAACAAGTAAAGTTTAACGTCATACATCGGAAAACAATTGGCTGATTCCTACCAAATACTAATATTACTGAAGCAGGTGATGTAAAGTAGTATGTTTTACATAGATCACGCACTTATTTTCACAATGGTGGTCATAAAAACATTTTACCCCACTACGTTATATCTATGAAACTACGAAACAAATTCAACATAACTTTGTATACTGGAAGTATCTATTATAAAATTAAAATTTGTCTATGCAAAGCCTAATTCACCGACATTTAGTAAGATAAACCCCACATGAAAAAATAAGGTTTTGGTTTTCCATATCGGTAAATTATCAACCGATTCTCACAGAATTCTCCACAGAAGTTGCGCTATAGTAGGGGTACATGTTATTGCACAAAATTCACCGAGCCTGACATTTTCAAAATGATGCCCATGTAAATATTTATGTTAGTGAACCTTATCATTCAAAAAATTAGACTGATAACGTCCGGTGTATGCGCCCTGAATCCTAACCCCGTGATGCAGCTGATTGCACTCTAGCTTATTATAACGATGTTTTCAGGGTTGGAGTCCCGGGTAATGCACTTGTGTATTTTCGAATCATTATGTCGGGACTGTTGCATATGTTCTTGGTTTAACCTCTATTGGCATTGCTGTCAACGAGATATCAAGGNATCATTATGTCGGGACTGTTGCATATGTTCTTGGTTTAACCTCTATTGGCATTGCTGTCAACGAGATATCAAGGCCCATTTATACTACCAATGTTTTTAAGAACTTTAAAAATTTTAGAACCCACGTAGAGGAAAGCCAACTCATTAGTTATATAACCAAACTCTCGTTAAAACCATTTTTTTTTTNAATTTTAGAACCCACGTAGAGGAAAGCCAACTCATTAGTTATATAACCAAACTCTCGTTAAAACCATTTTTTTTTTTAACTTTTAAATATTTTTCGGACTATTATTTTATATCAATACGAAAAAGAATGCAGAACGCTTAAANTTTTTTTTTTAACTTTTAAATATTTTTCGGACTATTATTTTATATCAATACGAAAAAGAATGCAGAACGCTTAAAATTTAAAAAATTCATATATATATATTTATATATATATATATATATATAAAAGCTTCTAGTAAGTGTTTAATCCTTCCTATAGGGAATGAGACAACAATAAAAACGTCTAAACCTTGTAACCATAGTAATTTTTTATTTTCAAGACAATAAGCATACCATCGCCACGCCTCTATTATCGTCTGTTGCCATGGCAAATGTCCAACGAAAAGCATATATTTCTCGTCTATTCGCTCTCCTTTATACTTTGTGCTTGAAGAAATGGCAACAATCGTTGTTTGCAGAAATATATTTATTACGGTACTTGCGATGAGGAAGAGGTTATACTCATGGTGGTTGAAAACATCGTATTAGTANATATATTTATTACGGTACTTGCGATGAGGAAGAGGTTATACTCATGGTGGTTGAAAACATCGTATTAGTAAAGTACATATAAGGTAAGCAATACAATTGTTATATTCTTCTGTACGAATGTTAGAACTAAGCAGAAAAACGGTTGAGTGTATATGAATAAATTTTCGAATTTTAGTTGTTTATGATATATCTGAAAATAATTGAAAGCATTGCCATGTGAATGTACATGAAAAAAATCTTATAAAGATGTTAACTCGTGCAAAATGTTTAGTTTTACAGGAAGAGTCCACTGTGTCACACTTGGAAATAAATACTTTTTTTGCGCAAACTTCAGATTATAAACTTAAAAGATTATGCACGGAAAGATGTATTATAATCGTTTATTTGTCTAAATTTTTAGTGAAGTACTTTCTTAATCTATATAATTTCTAACTACCACGCAACGCCGAGTTACAGAGATTTTCTTAAAATTTTTCGAGGACTCCACTAGAGGTCACCCTGTCCGAAGCTGTAATTTACTTTCTATAATCATTCCCTACTCTGTGGCGGCAGTACAGCGAAGGGGACACCATATAATGTAGTAATGTTTTTGTATACCTACGTATATTAACGTAATCTGTATATATATATATGAATGTCGACATCCTTTGTACACATGCTAATATAGTAATTTTATACGTTGTAACATTGCACAAGCGTAAATTATATTTATGAACTTTACATAATACTAATAAACATCATTCTTCTGGAATCAACAAAAATCCTGACGCTGTAGAGTCACGTGCCCCCACTGTACACATTAATTATTAAGTAAACTCAAAGTGTATTATCTGGCAAAAATAAATTAACGCATGTATGTAGTGACATTTCTCACAGTGTGTGCTTTAATGATTTTGTTCAGAATGACNTGGCAAAAATAAATTAACGCATGTATGTAGTGACATTTCTCACAGTGTGTGCTTTAATGATTTTGTTCAGAATGACTGCCATTTGCATTGAGACACTCGGCTGCTCGTGTCATCACAGTTCGACGTACGTCTGCCAGTGCGTCTGGAGGCATGGATGCACATGCGGCTACAATAGGGTGTTTCATTACTTAGAGTTCATTCTTGCAATTAAGGCATTATGAGTAGGGCAGCCATCCTGCTGATACCAGATCACTTGACGAGTATTTAGTGTTACTCCTTCCTACTTTTCNACAGCCATCCTGCTGATACCAGATCACTTGACGAGTATTTAGTGTTACTCCTTCCTACTTTTCAGGCACGGTACGTCACAGGAAATTCTTTTACTTATGCCCAAGCTATGGCCATTCAAAAGAAAAAAGGAGCCAATGANCCATATAATGTAGTAATGTTTTGTATACCTACGTATATTAACGTAATCTGTATATATATATATGAATGTCGACATCATTTGTACACATGCTAATATAGTAATTTTATACGTTGTTACCTTGCACAAGCGTAAATTATATTTATGAACTTTACATAATACTAATAAACATCATTCTTCTGGAATCAACAAAAATCCTGACGCTGTAGAGTCACGTGCCCCCATTGTACACATTAATTATTAAGTAAACGCAAAGTGTATTATCTNAAAAATCCTGACGCTGTAGAGTCACGTGCCCCCATTGTACACATTAATTATTAAGTAAACGCAAAGTGTATTATCTGGCAAAAATAAATTAACGCATGTATGTAGTGACATTTATCACAGTGTGTGCTTTAATTATTTTGTTCAGAATGACTGCCATTTGCATTGAGACACTCGGCTGCTCGTGTCATCACAGTTCGACGTACGTCTGCCAGTGCGTCTGGAGGTATGGATGCACATGCGGCTACATTGGGTGTTTCATTACTTNCACAGTTCGACGTACGTCTGCCAGTGCGTCTGGAGGTATGGATGCACATGCGGCTACATTGGGTGTTTCATTACTTAGAATTCATTCTTGCAATTAAGGCATTATGAGTAGGACAGCCATCCTGCTGATACCAGATCACTTGACGAGTATTTAGTGTTACTCCTTCCTACTTTTCAGGCACGGTACGTCACAGGAAATTCTTTTACTTATGCCCAAGCTATGGCCATTCAAAAGAAAAAAGGAGCCAATGATTTGTCGTCAGATGATACCGCACCATACAGTGATACTTTAGTGGTGTTGATGTTCTACCTGACNAAGGAGCCAATGATTTGTCGTCAGATGATACCGCACCATACAGTGATACTTTAGTGGTGTTGATGTTCTACCTGACCAATCATGTCAGGGATTTCCGGTGACCAGTAATGTATGTTGTGGAGAATGATGTTTTCAGGCTTTGTAAATTTTGCTTCATCGATGAACAGTCCTCCCCATAAACTGTATAACTGTTTGTACGACCCACTCACAATAATCCATTCGCTGCTGAAAGTCATTTACGTGTAGCTCTGGACACAAAACATGGTAGGGGTGGTAATTACGCCTGTGCAGAATGGACAGCACAATGGCTTTTTTTTCTAATTCCAATATGTCGTTCTATTTAGCCAGAACTGGGGTGAGTATTTACTGCGAAAGCTGCAAATACCGCGACTTCTGCTGCTACGTTTGTGACGCGCTTGCTTAGTTTCTGNTACTGCGAAAGCTGCAAATACCGCGACTTCTGCTGCTACGTTTGTGACGCGCTTGCTTAGTTTCTGCTGACGTGGGGAATGGTTGCCAGTCTCACAACGTTTAACGACAAGATAAGTAAAGGTTGGGCAGGATGGATCATTCGTGTAGGAATACTTTCCACATAAAACTGTTGTGCCTATGTAAACATTTTGACGATGTACTCTATAAATTAAAACCATGTCAACAATTTCTTTATTTATTTAAGCCTTTGTACGTGACTANACTCTATAAATTAAAACCATGTCAACAATTTCTTTATTTATTTAAGCCTTTGTACGTGACTATGATTAACGGAAAATGTTTGCATGTTTTGTCACTGTTATTAACCTGGATTCACAAAGCTGATGTCGCCGGTGACCCCAGAAGGGAATTTTTGTGTTTGGGGTTGGAGGGAATGTTCGCATCCCCAAAGTGGTNGCTGATGTCGCCGGTGACCCCAGAAGGGAATTTTTGTGTTTGGGGTTGGAGGGAATGTTCGCATCCCCAAAGTGGTTAGTATATCTGTGATTGCAGTAGTTGTGAAGCCGTCAAGCACATAAGGACGTGTCCCAGCCCTTTCTCCGTCTCCCTAAAACCGGTAAGAAAATAAAAAACGGGCTTGGGGTCATGGGTGACCCCATTTTGTGTATATTGTCACTCATTTTTCAAACTNAGGTAAGAAAATAAAAAACGGGCTTGGGGTCATGGGTGACCCCATTTTGTGTATATTGTCACTCATTTTTCAAACTTAAAAAAACTCTTATTTTCATTTTTTTGTGTTCTTTTCAGTCAGAATGTCTAAGGAACAAATTTTTAGAACTTGTGAAGAGATTGCAAAGGAGTTTGAGCGTCAAAGAGCAAAAGAGTGTGACTCAGAGTTTGATTCATCTAGTGAAGTGGAGAGTGAAGAAGACGAGGGTGCAATTCCCGATGATGTAGTAGAAGATTTATTTGATGCTGAGGAAAGTGAAGAAGACAAAGAGACAGGGGCTGAAGAGACTGAAAGAGAACAAGATATAAGAGTGATATTTTATGGAAAGAAAGGTTACCAATGGNAGAGACAGGGGCTGAAGAGACTGAAAGAGAACAAGATGTAAGAGTGATATTTTATGGAAAGAAAGGTTACCAATGGCATGCTAAATCATTTATGAAAGAAACATCAAAAACTCCTGCCAAAAAACATTGTACCTAAACTGCGAGGCTCAAAAGAAGAAGCTAATATGAAAACATCCCCCTTAGAATTATTTAGCTTGCTAATAACACAGGATATTCTCCAGAACATTATTCTGCACACAAATCACCAGATTGAAATTGATAACGTTAGGTACACTACATTCGAATGGTACCTCCCGCCTACTGTTATGGTAGAAATTAAGTCTTTACTTGGCATTTTATTTATAGCTGGAGCACTTTAAGTTGCTAAAGTTCGCGCAAATGACATGTGGTCTTTTGNGGCATTTTATTTATAGCTGGAGCACTTTAAGTTGCTAAAGTTCGCGCAAATGACATGTGGTCTTTTGTGTTTGTACCTCCATTTTTCAGATCAGTCATGAACAAAAATCGCTTCGATTTCCTGATAAATTGTTTTGAGATTTGATGATTGAGCTACTCGACCCGAAATACGAGAGACTGGCAAATTTGCTGCATTCTGTGATATTTGGAAAATGNATTTGATGATTGAGCTACTCGACCCGAAATACGAGAGACTGGCAAATTTGCTGCATTCTGTGATATTTGGAAAATGTTTACATAGCGTTGTAGGTCTGTGTATAAAACATCCGAGTATGTTACTGTGGACGAAACTCTACTGAGCTTTCGCGGAAGGTGTACATTTAAAATGTACTTGCCAAGTGAGCCAGATAAGTATGGCCTGAAGATAAGAAATATTTGTGATGCCAAAACATTTTATATAGGCAAGGAGTCTATTCTACGCAATGCAGGTATTTCCATCCCAACGTATTGTGTGTTGAAATTAATGGAATCTATTTATTGAACTAACCACAACATTTCTGTTGACAATTCGTTCGCCTCATGTGAACTGGCTGATACACTCATAGCAAAAAACTTAATATAGTTGGTAAACTGAGGAAAAATAAATCAGAAATCCCCCCTAATTTCATTCAAACCAATAAACGATAGTCTCCNATATAGTTGGTAAACTGAGGAAAAATAAATCAGAAATCCCCCCTAATTTCATTCAAACCAATAAACGATAGTCTCCATCCACAGAATTTATTTATAGGATAGAAAAAATGCTCGTTTCCTATCTGCCAAAAAGGAATAAAAACGTGCTTCTGCTTTCCTCATTCCACGATGAAGGAAAAATCGACGGGAACTGTAACAAATCAAACGTTGTGTTATTTTACAATGAGTCCAGAGGCGGAATGGATATGTTTTATTNATCGACGGGAACTGTAACAAATCAAACGTTGTGTTATTTTACAATGAGTCCAGAGGCGGAATGGATATGTTTTATTCACTGTGCCATCTAAAAACCATGGCCTGAAAAACAAGGTGGTAGCCATTACGATNGGCGGAATGGATATGTTTTATTCACTGTGCCATCTAAAAACCATGGCCTGAAAAACAAGGTGGTAGCCATTACGATGCTTTTATAATATGCTCGATGCAGCAGGTGTGAACACGTTTGTCCTCTACACATACAATGGAGGAACTGACGACCGCAACCAATTTCTAAAATCCCTTGCATATTCGTAAGTGGAAGAAGAAATGAAAATGAGAGTTCTGAATCAGCTTTTACGAAGGGTTTTGGTTATAACAATTAAAATATTCATGAAACATTTTGGCACAGAAATCCCGGATCCAACACCGCCAGCTGTTGAATTTAGCTGAACTTCAAGAAAGAGGAAAATATGCAGCCTATGTCGAAGAGGGAAGGATCAGAAAACTGTAGATTTTTGTTCGAAATTTAAATGTTCCATTTGCGCTGAGCATAAGTTACCAATTTGTATAAATTGCTTGAGAGAATGATTTTTACATCAAAAACTTTTTACTTTAAAATGTTCTTATTATTATGTTCCTATGTCTATATTATTATGTTCCTATGTATATATTATCATGTTCCTATGTCTATATTATTATGTTCTTATGTTCCTAGTTGTACCAGAAATTGAGAGAAATCCTTTTTAATTTTAATCTCCTTTTGGTTTGAATTGTGTGATTATTAGCACTTAATTTTGTATGATCATACAATTAAATACATGTTATCACTTTTATAGTTTTTCATAGATATAATACACAAATTTATTAGGTACTCAAAAAATTAATCGGTGCATTTTGTGTAGAATTTCAATAAAAATAATGTTTCCCTACAAGTATGTTATATTTCATTACCCTAAGCTTGAAAACAAATTGTGATTATTGTCCCTTGATAAGAGCCTTGTGAATCCAGGNTATAGTTTTTCATAGATATAATACACAAATTTATTAGGTACTCAAAAAATTAATCGGTGCATTTTGTGTAGAATTTCAATAAAAATAATGTTTCCCTACAAGTATGTTATATTTCATTACCCTAAGCTTGAAAACAAATTGTGATTATTGTCCCTTGATAAGAGCCTTGTGAATCCAGGGTTAACTGTGGTCAGGCCTTATTAGTACATCCTGCCTTATAAAACTTTCAAACATTAATCCAGGACACAAACCGGGATTGCCGAAATACCTTGCGAAAGGCAAAGCGAAATTCCCCTTGACTGATCAGTAAACGAGGCCGTAAACTTACTCAATGCGCCTGATGTAGGACAACGTTACCCTAAGTGCAGTGTCTTTTGTCGTCGGGGCATAGGATCAAGAGGACGTCTGGAGATGGTTGTGTCTGGTCGTCGCTAACCGCCGCCTCAAACCGCCTACGGTAACATGAATAAGGTGGGGACTAACCTCAATCGGATATTCACCGCACCAAACAATCGTGTTAATCGGAACATCCTGTTATTATTTCCATAAAGTTCCTGCTTGTAATATTTATAGATAAATTGTTATTGTATTAGCATTCTAAAATTCAATAAACCCCCATCNTGTAATATTTATAGATAAATTGTTATTGTATTAGCATTCTAAAATTCAATAAACCCCCATCTTTTACAGTTATGCTATACCGAACTCTGAGATATGGTTTTGCACCTGTAGCCCTGATAAGGTATGATGAAGGAAAGTAAATCCTATCAAAATATAACGTACCTACTGTACTACGCGGTAACTACACCAGTGTAATTAAACCTACATAATTCTTCCTCCATAAACACCTTGTCCGTTATCTCCGCTGGTTTGCGTGCAATTAGCACATCTAGAACGTTTACAGTAGAACAAGTACAATGCTTCATCACTCTGATGTCTTGCAGGGAATTAAGCAATAAAGGCTGTGCTGATTTGACTGTTAATGCAAATGTAACGTGCGCAGNTCCTCCATAAACACCTTGTCCGTTATCTCCGCTGGTTTGCGTGCAATTAGCACATCTAGAACGTTTACAGTAGAACAAGTACAATGCTTCATCAGAGACTACAGAACGTCCCTTAATTCCAATAAAGGCTGTGCTGATTTGACTGTTAATGCAAATGTAACGTGCGCAGACGTTGAAAACTTCAGAGAGGGTTGCGTCAGAGTGTATTTCCTATAAGGTGAGTCCTTTTTCCTAGTACAAACAAATATGGTAGACAAGTATTTGTAGGCAAGCTGGATAACTCATCCATTCCAGTGAAAATATCTATGAGATCCCATTTGTTATTATAGATTCGCACTTTATATCTTACAGATTACTTAAGTAAAAAAACAAGTGGTTGATTCATANATTATAGATTCGCACTTTATATCTTACAGATTACTTAAGTAAAAAAACAAGTGGTTGATTCATATGATGTTCTCTGCAACGTCATTACTATAATTCCACAGCACAAAACATGCCTTTATAGTCAACACCATAATTCGGATTTGAAAAAGGTTAGAAAAACTTCCGGTATAAATAAAATTAATAATTCCTAATACCTTTCCAGAACGTCTCGTGGAATTCCAGATGTATAACATCTAGAACACAATTTGAGCAAAGTAATACATTTTAATTACAAAAGGTTTCTATTTTATATAAATTTACGATCATTGAGAGTAAATATCGTTGTAATGATGCTGTGTTTCTTCATGTGTTTTAAAATGACATCCGTTTACGAAAATTAGATATATAAACCACAAAATGATTAAATAGAAAAAATTTATTGGTTTAAAATTTAAAAAACATTTATACTTTTTACAACAATACGATAATTACGTTTATGTGCACTAAAGAAAAACACTAATAAAATACTGATAAAATGATAAACATTTCTTAAATTTTCCATTTTATACGTNTATGTGCACTAAAGAAAAACACTAATAAAATACTGATAAAATGATAAACATTTCTTAAATTTTCCATTTTATACGTTTTCTTGTTTCAAACAAAATAATAATTAACGCTACTTTCGTAAAGAATACTGCTTGAATCAGTTTCAAAGCATTTTATTCAATTATAATTTTTTTAATGTACATTTTAGTTTAAAATTTTAAATTAATAACAGAACACTTGGCATGATTTCATAACGTAACCATAATTCTTCCCGAATGTCACGTAGAATATATTTGGTTTTGAACGTTTTCTTCAAAACTGTTGCATTTAGAAGGAATTTTTTTAACATTGCTTCCATATTTAATCTCTGTGAATGTAGGTTTGGTGGCCAGTGTCCTTAAAAATTTCAAATTCAGTTTTGATTTTATCATTCGGAAATTCTCTTATAGCGAAACCTATCCATAGCCCTTAAAAAGTGGCTTTAATTTTCGTTAATGACAATACTCTAATTTCTTTTAGTTCGTGGTTTTTATGAAAGACAGTTTTGAAATTATAGTTTATTCACGGTTACTTCGCACATTTCTGGAATCCTGCAGAAATTCTACTTCCAGGATATTCCTCCGCCTCATGCAAACATTGCTTAACCTAGTCTAAAAATAACACCAAAGATACAATTCACCGCATTCGTACGCGCTCCATGAATATTATTTTGCTTGAGATGATAAAGAATCATCGGTAATGGTTGTGTGGCTAAAAGCGAGACATATTGTTCATATTAATTATAAATCACATTACAGAATTTATAAATAAAATGTAAGTAAATGGTAAATTTAATCAAATATTAGAAAACTTTTACATTTGTCTTCATATAAAAGTGTGTGATACGTAGCATGTTTAGGAATCAACTAAACACGTCATATATATGGGTATTTATAAAATGTTTGATTCAAAAGTGTGAAGAAACCGCGAATACACTATGCTAGGATATACATATTTTTCGTCGGAAGGCACAAAGAGAGAGAAGAGCAGCTGAAGTGGGTGGGGGCCAAGGAAGGGCGAAAGAAACCGCAATCCTCTGCCTCTTAACGCAGCCTCAGGATCATTCAGCAATGAGGACGCTGGCTACTTGTGGAAACTGCCTCTGATCACCTCGAGGGTGGTTTGCCGAGGGTTTGGATCGAAACGAGGCCTGTCCAATGTTGGTGGTGGATAAGGCGGGCAGGGCGCGCCAACTCTACAACAATAAATCGCGGCAGGGGCTGACACNTGTCCAATGTTGGTGGTGGATAAGGCGGGCAGGGCGCGCCAACTCTACAACAATAAATCGCGGCAGGGGCTGACACCCTGGAACCCGGCCATTGAACAGACCAACAGCTATACGCTATATTTTTTACAATATTTTTATTGAACAGAAGAGATTCCAAAGAACAATTGAACATTCTTTTCAAAACTATAAACATATCCTAGCCTTCAAATCTAATATCCAAAAAATAAACGGTCTCATCTCGACATAAGTNAACTATAAACATATCCTAGCCTTCAAATCTAATATCCAAAAAATAAACGGTCTCATCTCGACATAAGTATCTTTGACTGTAGGTGTTATAGAGCTTTAATAATCGTTCAAAAATACCAGTGAGACAATGTAAAACCATTGCTACTTGAAAACATTGATACATTAGATTAATACATAGATTTGATGCCCAACCAGCATTTGATGAAATGTGAAATGATTAAAAAGACATGAAGGGCAGTAAAGAGTTCTTGATCGCTCCACCGACATGTGTAAGATTTCGGACTCGTGTTTTGCAGGATATAGATTTGAATCCCGGTCCGGCATTGCTGCCAAGGTAAAATGTACAAATGGCTTCTGTTAGGTCCACTTAAGACCCTCAGTTCCTTACAAAAGATTATTTCTGATTCCTTCTTAGTTCCTGCATCTCTGAGCAGCGGAATCCGTCTCTAATGACCTTCGCTGTCGAAGAGACTGTAAGCCCAACCTACTTAATTTTCTGGGCATAGTGTGATTATCNCCGTCTCTAATGACCTTCGCTGTCGAAGAGACTGTAAGCCCAACCTACTTAATTTTCTGGGCATAGTGTGATTATCGGAGTAAACCACTATAGTAGGGAGCTGACGAGAAGGCAAGGCTGCATGGCGGGGTGGTGGTCGGGGCCACAAACCCTCCTATTCCACCAACCGTCATTTATAGCCCGCTATCACAGTAACGGGTCGCCCTCGCTTCTAGTCATCCCAATAGAAACAGCTTTCTAGAAGTCAGTCACGAGTTAGTGTCGGTTCCGTGCGTATCAGGACGGTATACAAATGCGCAGTCTAGGAGGAATGGGAAAACTACACACAGCGAAGAGAGGGAGGTGATCAGAGATGTGATAAATATATGTGACGAAGAAGCTACTGAAGGACAAATAAAGTATTTACTTCTCAATCAAACCTAAGTGCATGAAATATATATAAGGAGTGTTTCCAGAATCGCAAACAATGTGCAGAGGCATGTAACAGCTCGCTGTTAACGTCGTGCAAACACTTATAGCGTCCACATGAAATAAATGTGCACTGTGGCTCATATGATAGGAGAGTAATCAAATATCTAATTCATGATTTTTCCTTAGTAAAGAAACAAGTGCCAACATGCCCTAAGCTTCTCCTTGCTTTGAGAGAAAAAAAATGTTTTTCCATGGGATGTTCATACGCTCAGGTGGATACTGAAGGAAATGGGGTTTAAATGGAAACAGTGTAACAGTTCTCGGTTAATATTAGTTGTAAGACCGCATATTGTCCACTAGCGTTGTAAATACTTAAAATCGATNTTACTTCTCAATCAAACCTAAGTGCATGAAATATATATAAGGAGTGTTTCCAGAATCGCAAACAATGTGCAGAGGCATGTAACAGCTCGCTGTTAACGTCGTGCAAACACTTATAGCGTNCAAAGAACAATTGAACATTATTTTCAAAACTATAAACATATCCTAGCCTTCAAATCTAATATCCAAAAAATAAACGTTCTCATTTCGACATAAGTATCTTTGACTGTAGGTGTTATAGAGCTTTAATAATCGTTCAAAAAGATCAGTGAGACAATGTAAAACCATTGCTACTTGAAAACATTGATACATTAGATTAATACATAGATTTGATGCCCAAACAGCATTTGATGAAATGTGAAATGAAATTTTTCTGTACTTCCCGTTATTTCTCAAGAACTAGCGAGGTGGCACATGTGTAAGATTTCGGACTCGTGTTTTGCAGGATATGGATTTGAATCCCGGTCCGGCATTGCTGCCTTCCATTTTACATGTTTACCGAAGACAATCCAGGTGAATTCTGGGACAGTTCCTTACAAAAGATTATTTCTGATTCCTTCTTAGTTCCTGCATCTCTGAGCAGCGGAATTCGTCTCTAATGACCTTCGCTGTCGAAGAGACTGTAAGCCCAACCTACTTAATTTTCTGGGCATAGTGTGATTATCAGAGTAAACCACTATAGTAGGGAGCTGACGAGAAGGCAAGGCTGCATGGCGGGGTGGTGGTCGGGGCCACAAACCCTCCTATTCCACCAACCGTCATTTATAGCCCGCTATCACAGTAACGGGTCGCTCTCGCTTCTAGTCATCCCAATAGAAACAGCTTTCTAGAAGTCAGTCACGAGTTAGTGTCGGTTCCGTGCGTATCAGGACGGTATACAAATGAGCAGTCTAGGAAGAATGGGAAAACTACACACACCGAAGCGAGGGAGGTGATCAGAGATGTGATAAATATATGTGACGAAGAAGCTACTCAAGGACAAATAAAGTATTTACTTCTCAATCAAACCTAAGTGCATCAGAAAACACTGAAATATATATAAGGAGTGTTTCCAGAATCGCAAACAATGTGCAGAGGCTTGTAACAGCTCGCTGTTAACGTCGTGCAAACACCTATAGCGTCCACATGAAATTAATGTGCACTGTGACTCATATGATAGGAGAGTAATCAAATATGTAATTCATGATTTTTCCTTAGTAAAGAAACACGTGCCAACATGCCCTAAGCTTCTCCTTGCTTTGAGGGAAAAAAAAATGTTTTTCCATGGGATGTTCATACGCTCAGGTGGATACTGAAGGAAATGGGGTTTAAATGGAAACGGTGTAACAGTTCTAGGTTAATATTAGTTGTAAGACCGCATATTGTCCACTAGCGTTGTAAATACTTAAAATCGATTCTCCACTAGAGAATGAAGGGACGCCCCATAATTTACATTATTGAAACCTGGGTTGATAGCAAAATCACATTTAACAAATGTTTGCAAAGTCGTACTGAACGTGGTGTGTTAACCAACAGCAGTTCTTCGGACCGTTTAATTGTTATTCATGTAAGTTCTAAAACAGGATTCATTGAAAATATACTGCTAATTTTTCCAGCAGGCAGAGCTATGAGGGTCTACCATGGACAGATGAATTCTGCGAACATCGAAAAGTTGATACAAAAACAGTTATTGCCAAACCTGCCGGNGCGTTGTAAATACTTAAAATCGATTCTCCACTAGAGAATGAAGGGACGCCCCATAATTTACATTATTGAAACCTGGGTTGATAGCAAAATCACATTTAACAAATGTTTGCAAAGTCGTACTGAACGTGGTGTGTTAACCAACAGCAGTTGTTCGGACCGTTTAATTGTTATTCATGTAAGTNTTTGCAAAGTCGTACTGAACGTGGTGTGTTAACCAACAGCAGTTGTTCGGACCGTTTAATTGTTATTCATGTAAGTGCTAAAACAGGATTCATTGAAAATATACTGCTAATTTTTCCAGCAGGCAGAGCTATGGGGGTCTACCATGGACAGATGAATTCTGCGAACATCGAAAAGTTGATACAAAAACAGTTATTGCCAAACCTGCCGGNGGGGTCTACCATGGACAGATGAATTCTGCGAACATCGAAAAGTTGATACAAAAACAGTTATTGCCAAACCTGCCGGAGAAGTCTGTTGTTATTATGGACAATGCGCCGTATCACTCAGTGCAAGAAAATAAAACCCCATTGAAGTAGGCAGTTGCAAAGGAAATTGACTCATAGTTGACCAATAGCAATATCNAGTGCAAGAAAATAAAACCCCATTGAAGTAGGCAGTTGCAAAGGAAATTGACTCATAGTTGACCAATAGCAATATCACTTTTTCTCATGTAATGCACAAAACAGAGATTTTCGACTTAATTGCACATACAAGGAAGCCTGAAAAATTATTTCGCATTGACAAACTTCCAAAACGGCACAGATACGAGGTTCTTAAAGTTCCTCTTTATATGGGCGAACTTAATCCCATCTTAGTAGCGTGTTCTAAAACAAAGAGACTTGTGCGAAAAAAGAACATAACTGCTAACTTGTCGTTAACAAATCTAATGGAAATCACGANTCTAAAACAAAGAGACTTGTGCGAAAAAAGAACATAACTGCTAACTTGTCGTTAACAAATCTAATGGAAATCACGAGGGAAGCAATAACTTCCGTCCCTGAAGAAGACTGGCACGGATACTGTTGGCATGACCAAAATATAGAAGCTGACTACAGGCAAAAAGACTGTCGCGTGGAAGAAGTAATACCAAGTTTTGTGATATGCCAAGGCCGTGACTCCAGTGGCTGGAGTGATTCATCTGACTAAGAATTTTCCTCTTCCGATNAGTGCAAGAAAATAAAACCCCATTGAAGTAGGCAGTTGCAAAGGAAATTGACTCATAGTTGACCAATAGCAATATCCCTTTTTCTCATGTAATGCACAAAACAGAGATTTTCGACTTAATTGCACAGAGTTCCTTCGGACTTTTTAATAAAGGCATTGACAAACTTCCAAAACGGCACAGATACGAGGTTCTTAAAGTTCCTCCTTATATGGGCGAACTTAATGCCATCTTAGTAGCGTGTTCTAAAACAAAGAGACTAGTGCGATAAAAGAACATAACTGCTAACTTGTCGTTAACAAATCTAATGGAAATCACGAGGGAAGCAATAACTTCNTAGTGCGATAAAAGAACATAACTGCTAACTTGTCGTTAACAAATCTAATGGAAATCACGAGGGAAGCAATAACTTCCGTCCCTGAAGAAGACTGGCACGGATACTGTTCGCAGGTCCAAAATATTGAAGCTGACTACAGGCAAAAAGACTGTCGCGTGGAAGACGCAATACACAGTTTTGTGATATGCCAAGGCCGTGACTCCAGTGGCTCGAGTGATTCATCTGACTAAGAATTTTCCTCTTCCGATGCGTATATCATAACATTTTAGAGCATGTTTGTCTGCGTGTCGTATGAAAGGAAAACCTCCTTCCTAACTGACAGTTTTAGTATTGGTAGTACGGGTTAGAGACTCTGTTAGCGACATTGCAGCCCACTGGGCCCACCCAANGAACTGACAGTTTTAGTATTGGTAGTACGGGTTAGAGACTCTGTTAGCGACATTGCAGCCCACTGGGCCCACCCAATCGCCCATCCACCCTGCGCGTATTCCAGAGCCTCGCCTTGTTATAAGCACTGGACTATACTTGTCCGGTTAACTTCCTTATCTTTACTTATGGCCTTTGCTTGCTATCGTAAACANGTTATAAGCACTGGACTATACTTGTCCGGTTAACTTCCTTATCTTTACTTATGGCCTTTGCTTGCTATCGTAAACACATATTTTAAACCTCTTCGATTTTATTCTAATACAATTAGGCACTATATCTAGGTAATTTAGAGACACTGAAGATCCCCAGATGTGAAAATACATGGTTTCAACAACGTGTTAAATCGTGACCTTTCGATTGCTACGGAAAATCTATCGAGTGTACAACTGACTTAGTTTAGACACTAGCGGTTTTAACTTATCACGGCTTCAGACCCTAAGTCCACGACATAAATAAATAAATTTTGTAGATCCTAGCCAGAGACTCTCATCCCCTCGTGTGGTAATGCTATCCTCGACTATCTCCTGGCGAATTCTCAACAAGNAGATCCTAGCCAGAGACTCTCATCCCCTCGTGTGGTAATGCTATCCTCGACTATCTCCTGGCGAATTCTCAACAAGTTGCCAGAACGAGTCCAACGTAATTTTGGCCTGGCCTCCGGATAAATTCTCTGGCGCTACAACATCGTCAGTCTGGTATAATAGTCCATTCGCGGTTTTTCCACAGCTTTGAAATGTCATCCATGTTTCGTTGTTTCCTAAATATTCCTTCTTTCATAGGCGTTTTACACCTCTGTTTACACAAGTGTACCAAATGTTTGGTAAAATTGAACCTTAACATATTTTATTTACCAATTATAGTATTCCATTTTTAGTTAATATAAATAAAAACAGAGAAAATATATGTTGGTTATACCTAGTAATAAATAGTTCTAATGCAAAAATTTGCTAAACCGAGTGCGCAGAAATGCGGTGCGTTGCTCCTTGGTGTAGTTATCAATAAATGGTTCAGCTCAGTTTCCATGAGGCGGAGGAATAGCCAGTAAGGAGAACTTTAGCAGGGCTTCAGAATAGTTGGAAGTAACACATATGGACTATAGTCGTCTCCCGTCAAGGTGAACCTGGTTCAATTCCCTACTGGGAGACCCGGGTTTCAGCATGTGAGATACATGGCAGACGATGCCGCCATCCCTGCCCTTGCATTCCGCCGCTATATCACCTCCACCCCATCTCACTCTCGCCGGTGCTCAAGAGCTCGCTGTCACTCATCGCGATCTTGGATTTATACATGTTATTGTAGTTAGTTTGCTTTAAATATGTTTTACGAAATCTCTCGCACGACAAAGCATTAATAATAGCTGAGAAAGTTTTATAAAATTATTGCAGTTGCTCTACATTTATTAATTTAGGTCATGCGACCATCGGCTAGAAAAGAGTTCGCTAACTACTTGTTGGTGGCAGTTACAGAAATGGTAAGTAGTGGTCTGCATTAAATTTAGTGTTTCAGATAATCTTCTAGGCATAGATCTCACCAATATTTTATTCCACTAAGTTCTAAGGTCATTCTTCAGGTAATTTTTGTTGGATATCTAATGTTTCTGAACGTTTTACTCTGTTTGATACCATAAATTCTCTATGGGGTTTATATCTAGAGGTTTAGGGCGATGTTTCTATCCCATGTGCTGGATTGGGGTCATTGCTGTGCGTGAGGATATGGATAGAGGTGTAAGACCTCCCTACCCCAGCATCCAGCCTCCAAATGTAGGGACTCTCGGCAGTGTCCAGTCAATGGCCAGCTCGTGGTCCTCCTTACTTCCCACGCCACTTGTACGGTTCCCCAACACCTCTATACACGCCGCGCTCGCTGTGTCTAAGGTCGCGCCAGTTGTCTAAACGTGTGTGTTGTAAATTCAGTCAGCAGCCATGTTCGAACACGTTTGCGAACGGAACTAGCTTCAATGGTCACACGCCAATGCCTGAATGCAAACGTAAGGAAATACCTAACCTCGAAAACTCCTTCCCATAATTTGTTTATAGTGGATTCCACCACTCATTAAAGTTAAGTTTTTTTACAATTTTAATGTAACTTAATTAATTTTTGTTTTATAAATATAATAAATATTATTTTTGGACATGGTATTTTATTTTTTTCAACAACTACTGAACATCTCTCCAATTTCAGAAATTTTAATAATGTTGTCCAATTGCTTTATAGCAGCAAATGAGAGAGTAACAAAAGAAGAGAAGTCGTTCCGATCTACTTACATAACCAGTCTCCATTGAACAAGATCGTAGCCAGAGTAACCGGATGCAATGCTAAACATGTTTGAAGTGAAGTAGTTCTGTATGACGTATGAGCGTGGCCTAGGGCATTGGTATCGCCGCCAACACTAAAGCTTCACTCTCCATCTCGTACATAGCCTGATCAGAGCTTAAGAAGTCGCAACCGAAAGTTATTATAGGATATAATTTTGACGTGTGTAATTGGTCTAATGAAAGTAGCAAAATTAACTAATACGACAAAGTCTTGCATATTTATAAAATATTAAGATAATTCAAATAAGCAGTGCATCTACAACACTACATTTTAATTATGTTATTTGCATCCAATGGAATTTATTATTTCTATTGTCGACATCGAAAGGAAACTGGGAAAACATTTTCCTGTTAAAGATAACTTTTTTTCGTGGTTTACTTTGTCCTTTCAGTAAATGCGTTTATTTAGGGTTATATGTGCCGAAAAATATAACTTCGTCGGAGATTTCCTTTGTGTCTAATGCAAATGAATGCCTTATTTAATAACATGTTCTTATCTGCGACTTGTATGAATAAATGTATCACTGGACCAACAAACTTGGGCACTTATATCGAGAAATAACAAGCTACGCCGGGAAACAAAAGTTACTTTATAAGCAACGAGAATTAAATCTTCCCGGCAGGTTCTCCATCTATAACTTAATGTCTAATTAATACTTTAACATTAATGCGAGTTGTATCGTATGGATATTTTCATCCTCTAAATGCCTTGTTTTTTAATTAAGTTAGAAAATGTTACATGGATGTGTTATGTTTGTACCCAGGTTTTTATTAATTTAGTAACCCTATAGATTACACTCTTTATTTCCCACTTTCCCTAACCAAGGGACCCATTTTCGAATCCCCAAGCTTATATTTCGAACAAACAGGTGGCTTCATTGACTGACGTGGTTTTTTAAGTCATTGAGAATGAAAATAGAAAATTTTAAAGGAAAAAGGTATATTTTGACCGTCGCACGAGGTCAGTGACCTTCTCCTCACTNTGAATGAAAATAGAAAATTTTAAAGGAAAAAGGTATATTTTGACCGTCGCACGAGGTCAGTGACCTTCTCCTCACTCCTTCACGCTACACTGGCTCAGACTCGGCTATTTCANGTTTTTTAAGTCATTGTGAATGAAAATAGAAAATTTTAAAGGAAAAAGGTATTTTTTGACCGTCGCACGAGGTCAGTGACCAAGAGGAGTGAGGAAGTGCGATGTGACCGAGTCTGAGCCGATAAAGTTTCTACTCATAAAATACATACAGAAATACTGAAGGGTCCTGCATTGAACAATGCTACAGACTTTTCGCCTACATTTACTATGCCAGTAGTGAACTGCAGGGATAAATTTCGTCTACGTGTCTCTACATTGTCGGCGATACCATTCGAATACCACCATAGTAAAAATATAAATGTCCCCAAATAGTAAAAGTCAGTTGGCATTATGTACAAATATGTTTGTATACGGGTGGCCAACATACTCTTTCCATAATCAGTTATCAATAAGTCAACCACTGTATTGAACTCACAGATGGTTCTGGCCTACATGGTGCCTCTTGCAGTTGGCCACTTCTGGGCCACTGTTCAGATAACGTCCATGTAGAGAAATACAATCTAACCACAAGCGGTGCGCTTATGAGTAACCTAAAGTACCCCAAACATGTCAGCATCATTAGAGGGCCTTATGTGGCAGCTGTGGCCCAATGGTTTTCTACTTCTGGCCTTCCGTAAGTAATCCCCNCAGCATCATTAGAGGGCCTTATGTGGCAGCTGTGGCCCAATGGTTTTCTACTTCTGGCCTTCCGTAAGTAATCCCCCTGGTGTCACCAACAGTTGTTGAGCCACTTTTGTCTCAGCTATTGGCGAATTGTGGCCCACACAGAAGCAACTTGCCACTCATTTTCAAAGCTAAGAAATAAAATTTCACCCAATTAAATTTTATTTATCTCATAAATATATGTTATCTATAGCATTATTTCACAGTTGGTGAANATAAAATTTCACCCAATTAAATTTTATTTATCTCATAAATATATGTTATCTATAGCATTATTTCACAGTTGGTGAATTTCTTGGGAAGAAATGGGAATCCAAACCACAAATTTTACGTTCATTGTTTAGAATGCCAGCAATTACTCTACAATATATTAATTGGAAAATGAATTAAGTAAATCATAATACATGTTACACATACAAGTAGCATTATTAGCTTTCCTGTAGACACAATTAATGTTATTACCACAAGTAGCACGAGTCAAAACTGGGATTTCTGGGATTTGTTTCAAATACTAATATTTTAGTTTAGAGCTACTTTCAGGTGAAGTTTAAATTGCAAAATAACGAATTGAAANTCAAATACTAATATTTTAGTTTAGAGCTACTTTCAGGTGAAGTTTAAATTGCAAAATAACGAATTGAAATTGTGATGGAGACGGCGTAACAAGAGCTCGCTCTGGAGACAGGTTCAAGAGGCAGATTGAAACACGCCTGAACAGGGACACCTNTCAGGTGAAGTTTAAATTGCAAAATAACGAATTGAAATTGTGATAGAGACGGCGTAACAAGAGCTCGCTCTGGAGATAGGTTCAAGAGGCAGATTGAAACACGCCTGAACAGGGACACCTTTGTAGTAGGATGTAGCGCCTCATCTGCCTTAACGCTCGGCTTTGCTCCATTTGGAGAAATGCTTCGTTTTCACGTCATAATTTCGAATTCATAGTAATAACTGACAATGTAATATTACAGAAAATCTACCTTTTACGAATTGTTTAATATTCTTGTGCGTAATTTTCATTGTGTGTTATAGGCTTGACGTAAAGAAGCAAAGGAATTATTAATATTTGTAATAAGGTCTAGCCTTTTTGCATGAATGCATGTCAACATCACAAAGTTACAGCTTTAGCTAGCTACAAATAATGNTACATTGTCGGCGATACCATTCGAAAACCACCATAGTAAAAATATAAATGTCCCCAAATAGTAAAAGTCAGTTGGCATTATGTACAAAAATGTTTGTATACGGGTGGCCAACATACTCTTTNAAATGTCCCCAAATAGTAAAAGTCAGTTGGCATTATGTACAAAAATGTTTGTATACGGGTGGCCAACATACTCTTTCCATAATCAGTTATCTATAAGTCAACCACTGTATTGAACTCACAGATGGTTCTGGCCTACATGGTGCCTCTTGCAGTTGGCCCCTTCTGGGCCACTGTTCAGATAACGTCCATGTAGAGAAATACAATCTAACCACAAGCGGTGCGCTTATGAGTAACNCCTTCTGGGCCACTGTTCAGATAACGTCCATGTAGAGAAATACAATCTAACCACAAGCGGTGCGCTTATGAGTAACCTAAAGTACCCCAAACATGTCAGCATCATTAGAGGGCCTTATGTGGCAGCTGTGGCCCAATGGNGCTTATGAGTAACCTAAAGTACCCCAAACATGTCAGCATCATTAGAGGGCCTTATGTGGCAGCTGTGGCCCAATGGGTTTCTACTTCTGGCCTTCCGTAAGTAATCCCCCTGGTGTCACCAACAGTTGTTGAGCCACTTGTGGCTCAGCTATTGGCGAATTGTGGCCCACACAGAAGCAACTTGCCACTCATTTTCAAAGCTAAGAAATAAAAATTCACCCAATTAAATTTTATTTATCTCATAAATATATGATATCTATAGCATTATTTCACAGTTGGTGAATTTCTTGGGAAGAAATGGAAATCCAAACCACGAATTTTACGTTCATTGTTTAGAATGCCAGCANCACAGTTGGTGAATTTCTTGGGAAGAAATGGAAATCCAAACCACGAATTTTACGTTCATTGTTTAGAATGCCAGCAATTACTCCACCATATATTCAATGGAAAATGAATTAAGTAGATCAGAATACATTTTGCACATACAAGTAGCATTATTAGCTTTCCTGCAGACACAATTAATGTTATTACCACAAGTAGCACGAGTCAAAACTGGGATTCCTGTGATTTGTTTAAAATACTAATATTTTAGTTTAGAGCTACTTTCAGGTGAAGTTTAAATTGCAAAATAACGAATTAAAATNTTTGTTTAAAATACTAATATTTTAGTTTAGAGCTACTTTCAGGTGAAGTTTAAATTGCAAAATAACGAATTAAAATTGTGATAGAGACGGCGTAACAAGAGCTCGCTCTGGAGACAGGTTCAAGAGGCAGATTGAAACACGCCTGAANTTTGTTTAAAATACTAATATTTTAGTTTAGAGCTACTTTCAGGTGAAGTTTAAATTGCAAAATAACGAATTAAAATCGTGATAGAGACGGCGTAACAAGAGCTCGCTCTGGAGACAGGTTCAAGAGGCAGATTTAAACACGCCTGAACAGGGACACCTTTGTAGTAGGATGTTGCGCCTCATGTACCTTAACGCTCGGCTTTGCTCCATTTGCAGAAATGCTTCGTTTTCACGTCATAATTTCGAATTCATAGTAATAACTGACAATGTAATATTACAGAAAAATTACGTTTTACTAATTGTTTAATGTTTTTGTGCGTTATTTTCATTGTGTGTTATAGGCTTGATGTAAAAAGCAAATGAATAATTTATATTTTTAATAAGGTCTAGCCTTTTTGCATGAATGCATGTCAACATCACAAAGTTACAGCTTTAGCTAGCTACAAATAATGAAAACTACTCTCCCTGCAGAAACTAAATAGTTCACTCTGAAAGAAGATGTCAAAGGCTACTTTATGACGTTCACATATCGTCCAAGAGAATGTTTTTGCAATTTCAAAAAAATGCTGAAAATGAGGAGATTCTTGCATTTTTCTAATTTGTGGCTGTCAATGAATTTTTGTAAAATAATTTTTTCAGACCATACCTTAAGATGAATTTAGAAAAGACTTACAAGTTGCCTTTATTAAACTTTATGTAAAAATTTTGGTTTATTTTATTTAGATATAATTTTGCACAAACGTTGCGATCCAAAAAAATAATTTATCCGAAGGTCATAATAAGTCATAGATAATGTCCAATAGTAGAACAGTTCGTGGTACACATATAATATTCTTTGTTTTTTGTGTCCACCGCTGTGAGTCGGTGGGAATANCCTTAAGATGAATTTAGAAAAGACTTACAAGTTGCCTTTATTAAACTTTATGTAAAAATTTTGGTTTATTTTATTTGTTCTTTACAAAAACAGTACATGTTTGACTTTGAGATATAATTTTGCACAAACGTTGNATTTTGGTTTATTTTATTTGTTCTTTACAAAAACAGTACATGTTTGACTTTGAGATATAATTTTGCACAAACGTTGCGATCCAAAAAAATTATTTATCCGAAGGTCGTAATAAGTCATAGATAATGTCTAATAGTAGAACAGTTCGTGGTACACATATAATATTCTTTGTTTTTTGTGTCCACCGCTGTGAGTCGGTGGGAATAATTTTGCTTCCGTATACAACCAATAACCATTTTACAGCCAAAGTTCAAGATAACTATAAGCTCTAATGAAAGCAACTTTCTGGACACACAAAATGAACAGAANCCATTTTACAGCCAAAGTTCAAGATAACTATAAGCTCTAATGAAAGCAACTTTCTGGACACACAAAATGAACAGAACACCTTTGAAAATACATTTTTACAAAGTTTAAATTGTCGTTTCAGATATTAATTTTGTCATATAAAAAATGCAGTTNATACATTTTTACAAAGTTTAAATTGTCGTTTCAGATATTAATTTTGTCATATAAAAAATGCAGTTTTTTGCACATTAATGTTTAATGAGAAATAGTAAGATTCCCATTAAAAACTAGTGTATGTTTTTACACATCACGTTAAGTAATTGTACTGATTGAATAGCTCATTCATATTTCTTGGATATAAATTCTTTGTAACAAAATCTCTTATATTGTTTTTTCATGTGTTACACTGCAAAAATACATTTTGAAAACATGCGTGTTCTGAAATGTAGCATATAATAGTTCTTTGCTTGGATTGTAGTGGACACTCCATCGGCGAGGTACGACTACTTCTCGTGTGACAACTTGACATACATATGCGAGAATTTGCGGTTCTGGCGCGGACCGAGAAATTCCACACGAATGCAACCGTTGGTATTTCAATGAGAAAACATTATTGTCGATACAGCAGTGTGAAAATTCGCTGAAAAAAAAATATATATATACGGTAATAGCTTTTTAACTTAAGGTAAAATATCTGGATGTAAAACGAAAACATATGCAAGATTTTAAACGCATTATATTAACGGAAACTTTACTGATCAGTCGTTCACAATATTGTGTAATAAACAAGTTATAAGTTGCAGTGAGAAGAAATATAACTGTAACAATTCAAACGAAAGAACAGTCCATTATTTTGTTTACGTTTTTTTAATTACTGCAATAACGCTACCGGTTTTTGCCAAAAGGCGATAATANCCATTATTTTGTTTACGTTTTTTTAATTACTGCAATAACGCTACCGGTTTTTGCCAAAAGGCGATAATAGGCGTGCTGCATGCTGCATTAACCTAAATATACATCTGAAAAAACGACACATGTCAAAGTCCCGAGATTCGAACTGTGAAGGCACATTCCAAGGGAAGTGGCTTCCTTTCGCTATCATGTTCATATTTCCTGACTGCATTTTATTTAGCGGTCTGAAACACAATGGACATCACTTTCAAACGTATGTGGTAGTTCACAAATTACTATAAGTTATCTTTTTATATACTCAATGATTTTAAAATTTAANCACTTTCAAACGTATGTGGTAGTTCACAAATTACTATAAGTTATCTTTTTATATACTCAATGATTTTAAAATTTAATAAATGATTTAATATACCGCAATTGAAATATAACATCATACTTAATCTATGCGGTGTTGTTATAATACACTATGCAGATTTTAGTGAAGTTTACATCAAATTAATATTATATGAGTGTNTAATCTATGCGGTGTTGTTATAATACACTATGCAGATTTTAGTGAAGTTTACATCAAATTAATATTATATGAGTGTCCTTATTCCCCAAAGGCACAGGTAGGCTTCCTGTTGTTTAAAAACGAATGAACTTTAAAGAGCTCTATGTAATTTGTATGCTTTTCTTTTCACAAAAAAATAATTTAAGGCCGATTTAATGTAATCGTCTGCTGACTAGTAGTATAAATCATGTAGTAAGATTTTTGGCTAGCTGCAATGTTGCTTTACATGCAACCAATATTTTAAATACAATCACTGCGTTAGGGAACACCAAAAATGAGCATCTTCTGGAAAATTAGTTTCCCGTTCGANCAATATTTTAAATACAATCACTGCGTTAGGGAACACCAAAAATGAGCATCTTCTGGAAAATTAGTTTCCCGTTCGAGACGGAATAAAGATGATAGTTGTTCGTATTGTTGATGTAAATATTTAGAGTTTAAAATATTTTATTTTACTTCTCAGTCTTTAATTAGTTTTACTATAACAAATCCAGATGCTCTGCTAAATGGTGTATGAACGTATGTTGAATGTTATGAAATAAAGAAACTCTGACCGTAGTTCGTGATCTTATTTCAACTAAATTATACCTCTGACGTAGATAAATACTAAGGAGGAAACCACATACTCATGCAAAAACATTAAGTACCCCTATGTAACAAAGTTTTTCGTGTTGGTAAGGTCTAAAATTATATCTGAATTATGGCGAAGCGTTCAAAGCTCACTAAACAATACTCTAGCATCTTCGTTTTTTATTCGTAGCTTGAANTATCTGAATTATGGCGAAGCGTTCAAAGCTCACTAAACAATACTCTAGCATCTTCGTTTTTTATTCGTAGCTTGAAGGGTTTTAAACTTGAGCTAAATCACTGTATGATTCTGCAGAGTCCTTCCTAACTAAAGTGGGTTACCAACTAATTGGAAATTAGTTTTGTTATAACATTCAGAGTTATACCATGAGTGAGTCTCGAACAATATTACAAGTCCAGCCTCCTCGTTACATGAGCCACGACGTCTTAGATATAGTAAGCACTGAGGACTCCTCACTATAGTTCTGTGCAACTACATCTCGGCTTTCCACATGAGAAAAATATATTAAATACCAACAGTATTACTCTGATTGCATGCAAAGGTGCAGGTTTACCTACAAAAAGTCCTATTGAAGAATTGTTANAAATACCAACAGTATTACTCTGATTGCATGCAAAGGTGCAGGTTTACCTACAAAAAGTCCTATTGAAGAATTGTTAGACATTACCATTACATTGAGATGACTAATAATGTAAGAAGTGCGAGTAGTGNAAAAAGTCCTATTGAAGAATTGTTAGACATTACCATTACATTGAGATGACTAATAATGTAAGAAGTGCGAGTAGTGTGAATATTGGGCTACAAAAACCATACATTTTAAATAGGGAAGTGAGACTCGTGAATCTCACTTCTNTGCGAGTAGTGTGAATATTGGGCTACAAAAACCATACATTTTAAATAGGGAAGTGAGACTCGTGAATCTCACTTCTTAAAGTCCTGTATTTGGCTTGTCTCGGTATTGCTGTGCTACCCGAAGAAGCTTATCGAATACGCCGTGATTAGGAAGTTCTTATACGCAGACAAACTGGGGATCTAAAGGCCGTATTATGTCTACAGATGTAGGATAAGCGAAATCAAATATCTGTATTTATTTTCCGATATAAAAAAAANATTATGTCTACAGATGTAGGATAAGCGAAATCAAATATCTGTATTTATTTTCCGATATAAAAAAAACATTTTTCGTCCGAAAGAGCACATACATGTAAAACAAATACGATGCAAATATTTCTAACTAGAACTATTCCAACCCCTCCCTCTCTTTCTCCTTCTATTAGATTCTACATTTATTTTAGTTTACTATCAACTCTGTGAATTTTGCTTAAAACCAATTTAATTCACCGAGTTATAAAATTAGATTTTTTAATGCATTACGATAACTCGTGCAGTTTTTGTATAGGTAATGATAGCCTGAATAATCCAAAACAGAGTAAAGACCACATCTACCTGCAAACATTACATGAGAGACCCAAGTGCCTCCCTACCAAGACATAAATTCCCAACATTTGAAAAAACCATAAANCCTGCAAACATTACATGAGAGACCCAAGTGCCTCCCTACCAAGACATAAATTCCCAACATTTGAAAAAACCATAAAGACAGCAAAAGTATATATTATATTCATATTATACATGCAGCCTTCTTTACCACTACCAAGTTCACAAGATATTTGCATGTCTTTGGCCTGCATTACGAAAAAAATCATTAGACATCTCACCAAAGAAGTACGAGAGCAGGGCCATTTACATTTAATGTGTGNGCCTGCATTACGAAAAAAATCATTAGACATCTCACCAAAGAAGTACGAGAGCAGGGCCATTTACATTTAATGTGTGGTCCGAGTGTGATTATGCGAATCTAACATTATCTAACGGAGGTACGGCCGAAAGGAAATTCAAGATTTCGAATGTGCCAGTGTATAAGTCTTATGAAATAAATATTCCGTAAAACCATTATAAAAAAATATGCGAAGAGGAAGGGAGAGAATGAAAGAGCGGCAATCGGGGTGGGTGTTTTCAAAAGTTAACAACTACAGCTCCTACGTAACAAACTGTAACCGCTTCGTTCCTCGTCGTACACCTAGCTACCAGAATTAATCAAGAGAAAAGAAGCCATCATTAAATCCCAAAATATCAGCAACAACAATTGTTTTAAGTGGTCTATTTTAGCGTGATTCTTTGAATGCGAATATCCCGAACGAGTGGACCGGCGATCTGAACACATGAAATACCGCATATAATATGCACCAGCGTGAACTAAGATACCACAGCCAGGAAAGAGTGGAAGAGCTCCAATACTACAATTCAATAATTACAATATCAGGTCGTTGTTTAGTCGTGGTAAATGCAGGAAGACCTATACTATGTATACCAAACATCGGGATTGGTGAATCACAGGGTGTGTGTACGCCGATGTGCATTCGCATGTTGGAAGAAGAACAATAAAGATTTACATGATTTAATGACAATTGTTTTAATTATAATACGCTCATTGTTTGAAAAAAAAAAAGCAAAAACCTATGATAGTGTTACATTAGGTCGCTTAACACAGAATTAATTTTTATTCTGATGTCCGATAGCGCATGGGCTCACACGTTTACAGTGACTGTCCTCTCATGAAGTTAAGCTAACTTAGTTAGGTCATCTTGNTACTACAATTCAATAATTACAATATCAGGTCGTTGTTTAGTCGTGGTAAATGCAGGAAGACCTATACTATGTATACCAAACATCGGGATTGGTGAATCACAGGGTGTGTGTACGCCGATGTGCATTCGCATGTTGGAAGAAGAACAATAAAGATTTACATGATTTAATGACAATTGTTTTAATTATAATACGCTCATTGTTTGAAAAAAAAAAAGCAAAAACCTATGATAGTGTTACATTAGGTCGCTTAACACAGAATTAATTTTTATTCTGATGTCCGATAGCGCATGGGCTCACACGTTTACAGTGACTGTCCTCTCATGAAGTTAAGCTAACTTAGTTAGGTCATCTTGCATTTTACTCAGTTAAGCCGCCCTTTCATATAAATTTTACGTTTATTTCCATACATTTCCGAGAGATTTATAACGTCATAAATACAATCCGAGTCATCGTATGTACTGCCAACATATTGATGGCCCTATTAAATTCGTATTCAAAGCAGTCAGTAATGTTGAAACATATATTTTTCTGTAATTTTTTTTCAGTTCTTTGGGAAAGCCACGATTCTTAACAATTGCCAATTTTCTTGCACTATTTAACATCCTCGTCATTTCATTTTTGACCTGCGTTAAGCTGGCCATTTTAATTATGGTGTGAATGCCCTATTATTGCTGGTTGTACTAAAACTAGATTCACTCTGATAATGTTTTGTTCATTAATGTGTTAAGGCTATATAGTCACTGTTTGTAACATCAAGTACAAGCCATTGATTCTTTAAGCAAATCTTCNTTGTACTAAAACTAGATTCACTCTGATAATGTTTTGTTCATTAATGTGTTAAGGCTATATAGTCACTGTTTGTAACATCAAGTACAAGCCATTGATTCTTTAAGCAAATCTTCAAATTATTGTATACTTACCAGATGATAGCGTTAGCAGTGCCCTAAAACCCAGGTGTTTGTTGGGAACCTGCATACGCAGTTATTCCTGACATGTTACTTTAGATATCTTTGGAACTTAATGTTGAGTTTATTGCAAAACGTTTCATTCACCCCGGTATTTTCNTTAGCAGTGCCCTAAAACCCAGGTGTTTGTTGGGAACCTGCATACGCAGTTATTCCTGACATGTTACTTTAGATATATTTGGAACTTAATGTTGAGTTTATTGCAAAACGTTTCATTCACCCCAGTATTTTCTGTGAAAATTTTAACATTTCACATCTTACAAGTTTATTCTTGTCACTTTAGAGTTTTAATTAGGTTTATCTTATATCTGGTAGTAAGCTTAAATATGAAGACTTCTAGAAGCTAATGCTTTGAGTAAAGTAGGCACCAGTACCATTTGTCCAAAACTCAGTGGTTTAAGAACCTGTTCATTTCAGTTTATATCGAACATTTTGCAGTAATTTGATAGTTGTTGTTATGTATCTGTCATTTTGTGTAATTTAGATGTAGGCCTTTTAAATGTATAACATTAAAACAAGCTACGAGTTGTGCCAAGTGTTAGGTTATACATGTCCTTCTTAACCATACGTGATCTCCTCTATACACACACTCGNGTACCATTTGTCCAAAACTCAGTGGTTTAAGAACCTGTTCATTTCAGTTTATATCGAACATTTTGCAGTAATTTGAGAGTTGTTGTTATGTATCTGTCATTTTGTGTAATTTAGATGTAGGCCTTTTAAATGTATTACATTAAAACACGCTACGAGTTGTGCCAAGTGTTAGGTTATACATGTCCTTCTTAACCATACGTGATCTCCTCTATACACACACTCGCACGCAAACTTTGTTCCTCTGGTGACTGGATTTGAAAATTTAATAATTACAACATTTTCGGCACCTCCTACCAAATAAAGTATTAGCCTCCTACATCTAAACCACAAAAACTAAAAAGCATTCACCTCATAAACATACCCAATATNAATAAAGTATTAGCCTCCTACATCTAAACCACAAAAACTAAAAAGCATTCACCTCATAAACATACCCAATATTAATTTCACTTACCGCTATACACGCATTGCAGTTCTACGAAACTGGGAATTGTATTTATCTTAAAAATCGAGGGAANGAAGAGCCACGATATGGGGTTTTAATTTTAGAGGGGAACATTTATATCCCTTGTGAATGTGATATTTTCGTAATGGCAGGACATTGCAGGAAACCACAGCATAACCAAAACGATAAATAGCGAACACCCAGAAAAAAAACCTACGCCATAATATTATTTTCAGAAAAGATTTTACTCGATTAAGTTTAAAAGTAGTAAGCGATTTAAAGTCAAATCTTAATTTAACAAAAGCGATTGTGAAACTCACGGCAGAATTCCAAAAACTGATATTTTTTGTAGTTCTTTGTGCAAAGAGNATTTAACAAAAGCGATTGTGAAACTCACGGCAGAATTCCAAAAACTGATATTTTTTGTAGTTCTTTGTGCAAAGAGAAATAATTTTAATTTTTATTGCGGTTACGTACGCCCTGAAATTTTATTTGTTATGTAATAACCNAATAATTTTAATTTTTATTGCGGTTACGTACGCCCTGAAATTTTATTTGTTATGTAATAACCGAGTGCCACAGATAAATTAAACTGACATTTTTTGCAACATTTACTTACCGCTCCTAAAGAATTAACTAGACTATGGAATTAATTATNGACATTTTTTGCAACATTTACTTACCGCTCCTAAAGAATTAACTAGACTATGGAATTAATTATAATAATTATAAGCAGTAAAATTGTATTCCACTGAAGTAAAAAAACATCGTATTATCTCATCTGGTACAGGAGATAGGTACTGAGTGTTCATCGGTAACACATTAATTGCATTTTCACCGCCAGAGTGGCTGAATTTCCAAATTCCAGTTAATATTAAAGACTTTTTTATATTTCGAAGCAAGAAACAAAACAGGTTTAAGGTATATTCTGTTAACTATCTTTTATTCAAACTTAAAATTTATCTTCCATTAGGTTCAGCATTAGAGTAAACATGCATTTAATTTTACGTATGTTAAGAATTTTAAAAGCAGATAGCTGAACAGTCTGGTTTGACCAGATGCTGTTAAATCTGCGAAATCAATTAAATCATTTTTCGTTCCCTAGTGCCAAAACTCCGTAAGATCACTTATNAAAGCAGATAGCTGAACAGTCTGGTTTGACCAGATGCTGTTAAATCTGCGAAATCAATTAAATCATTTTTCGTTCCCTAGTGCCAAAACTCCGTAAGATCACTTATCAATGGTTGCTGCAAAAGCGCTAATGGAAACCCGTGCCCTTAAAAATTTAACTTTTGTAGTTCCAGCGGTTCATACTATGCGCTAGTATGTCACTTAGTGAGGACACATCCGTTTGCACACAGATATTTTAGATGTATGACAGAAATACATTAGGAACACAGTAATAATTTCGATTTTTTTAAACTGCATTGTGACGACTTAATGACTTCGAGATACCAGTTATAAAACATTNATTGTGACGACTTAATGACTTCGAGATACCAGTTATAAAACCACAGGAGAGTGGGAAGAGAATGGTTGAATTTTATGTGACGAGCGACTTTCAAGTTTTTCTTTCAATATACGTAAATAGAGGGTGGGAAGTTGAAATTTCAACTTCTCTCAATAAAGGTTAGCTTTCATAATAATGAGAAATGCCATTATTTATTTTAATTAAATATGGCATTTTCCAACTGTGTCAAAAATACTAAGCCATAAATATTAAAAACATTTAGCCCGCTTTTAGTGTATTCGGATGTGAAGTTAGGCGTTGGTGTGTGTGCATCTCTCTTGTAGCTTAGCCGGTGGTGGCCATATTTCTAAGTCCATTGATCACCAAAGTGAAGAGACAGTCGAGTTTCGCGGATTCTCCTGTGGTTAAAGACGTGGAAGATCACTCCGTGAAGATGTGTTCTCACTTCGTAGTGTCGCTACTAGTTGTGGAGTACATATTTATACTCTCAGTGGTCTGAGTGACGTCACTCAGCATGGGCAAATTCCTCGGTCACTCTACTAAAAACTGCTCACAGAAAAAAAGTATATATATATATCATACTAGTGTCATTGAATCAGTCCTGCAGGTCGCAAAATAAAACTTGTAAAACTATAATACTTTTATTCCTTGAAATCGCCTAACAAAAATATAAAATATTATTCCCATTTCATTTCTCGCAGGAGTTCTAAGTTTCTTTTCCTATTTTTAGTTGGCACAAATATGAAACAGTTTAGGACGAGTAGAACACCTATGCGCAAACAATTATTAAAACGTAATGTTGTAGGAATTAACTCTGTGTAGTTCAGATCTTTCTTGTCGTTCCATGAATAAAAATTAAACTTTATTAAGTAAACATCAGTTTCATTATCAATAATATTTACTAGTGCTAATTTCCGACAAACATAAATATAATTCGCAGCCACATACCATAGAGAACTATAATAAGCTTGATGCAAGAAAAGTTGACAATCTGCTGCTAGGGTAACACTTTATTTACCTCAACAGAAAACGGAATATCTCAACCAAACTCAGAAGTGCTTACATTGGTAAAGATGACTGGCAAAACATTTTTAATATTTTGCATATTATTTCCAACTGCGATTTTTTCCGCTCCAACTCGAAGGTGAGTTATAAATTTAAAGGGACAAAAGTTATATGTTTTGGGTAATCCAGCCGTTAACTTCGTGTTTTTGGGTATTGCAGTTTTCTGCCGTTTATAATGGAACCAACTGTACTATGACGTTGAGGTGTTACCTGAATAAGATATTAAGTTTTTACGATGATTAATATAAATCTGAATATTCTCGTCTCACTGAAACGTGTGATTGAACTAAGGGCTACAGAAATTTAGGCTGGCGCCCACCACTAAGGCAACATTATTCCTATTATTTTAATTTTTTAATTTGGTCACCGAGTAATTAACTGTTAATAAGATTACGTTACTCTTCGCGTGTCTCTCTCGGTATGTTCTTTACAGTAGATTTTGTAATCGTTCATTGAATACTTATGTTTCTTCGTACGGACGGCAAATTTATGTAAGATTTCTCCTTCGGCGCCTGCTCACTTGTGGTTTTTGCAAAATTATGCATACAAATAGCCTACCAGACAGATTTGTAGCAAAACAGTAAATTAACATCAGAAATCAGGTACAGAGTATGTCAAAAAATGCTAACCCTCCATAATAAAAATTTACCATAATTTAAAATGATCTTTAAATGAAAACTTTTACAATCAATTCAACGTTGGGCATCTTAATTTAAAAACGATGAAAACCCCAACAAAACCAACTTTGATATACTACACCAAATTAGAAAACGTGTAACAAAAATTTAATTAATAACTAAGATTGGCGCCAAGCAGCCTTATTAGTTTCTTTCGGCCCATCAAATCTGCCGCCTATGAAATACGCGATAAAAGTAGTCACGTAACACCAAAACATAGCAGCAACCAAAAAATATAGACTATAGAGCATGTAACACGTAGGGCTAATATTAAACTGGAATACATTTACCGATATATTTTGCAGTCTTTAATTATAACATTTTCAAACTATCAAGAGCTTCTAAACCATATTTATTCNACATTTACCGATATATTTTGCAGTCTTTAATTATAACATTTTCAAACTATCAAGAGCTTCTAAACCATATTTATTCTCGTAATAAGTTCCGCAATAAATGATATGCTAATTCAGTGGTCATTTAGATGCCATTTTGTGGTATAGAGAATCCTAAATATGTGGATCTTATGTATCAAATCTGAACAATTAGGTAGTCATTTACTGCTCATTTTTTAGCATTAAANATCCTAAATATGTGGATCTTATGTATCAAATCTGAACAATTAGGTAGTCATTTACTGCTCATTTTTTAGCATTAAAACTATGTTGCCGTACATACGTAATCGTTTATTCTCTTCTACAGGCCTGTTAAATAAATTTTAATTAATTTCAGACTCTTAACAGCATTTTATGCCATACGTAAGTAAAGGTATGAATTCGTGAAAATTTTCGTGGAATGTTTTAAGATGGAGCAATTTAAAGTAATTATTTGTTTTTATTACAAGAGACGAAAAACAGACTTAAACCAAACGCGCCACGGAGGTGTTGATACATTAGACAAAGTAAATTTGATTTATATATATTTCTATATGACCACTTCAAAGCCACGGGCGATTAACCATTAAGCGGTCTTTTTATACTCCAAATATTGAATTCCCATTTCTGTTTCAGTAAAAAAGTTTCTTTCAGCGGTGCAATTTTCTAGAAAATAATTGGTACAAAAAAATGACTAATCTGTATTAATTTATAATATATTATCTCTACAATTGTCGTAAATATTTCAACAAAGCCAAGATGAATGAAGTAAAATTATTTATTTGGTTAAATTTAAAATGATGCTCACTATTTCTTTGTATACATATGGCCTACTTATCTCTTAAACCATTTAACATATTCTAACACAATTTTTTTTCCAGATTTATAATTGTGTGCTTTAGAATTTGTTGCCACTAAAATGGGCTGTTATTTTTTGGCGTTGTGAGTTAAAATATAATAATACAATATTAATTCTAAATGGATTCGTGACTCCTTTGATATGAAAAAATTACTGCTTCTTCATACGTACCAATGTAAAAATAAGACACGTTTTAACAACGTTACTGTATTATTATTTAAATGTTAAACCTCTTATGTCGGAAACTATTACACAGATTTAAACCAAACTTAAGGCGCTGAAGAACATACTGCATGAACTATAACAGGAGTTGCATTTTCTTTTGGAAAATTAACACGAAATATACTACTGAAACGCTCGACATTTATTATAACAATCGTTCTGCTAGACTTTTTTCTAAACGAATCACACATATATTAACATTTGTAGAATAAAATCGTCTATGCCCTATTATACAAAAATAAGGGATCCAAGTATTGAACTATTTAAAATTTTTTGTAAAAAGACACAAAAATAATACTTTACTCTCTAAAAAACACAAACAGTATCAACGGGTGTTATTCTACGAAGGAAAAAAAAGGGGAAAATTAAACAGAACGCATAAAATAAAAAGGAAAGTTATATATTACTTATTATATTTTTTGTCGTATCAGTAATGAATACTTGGTCAGCACTGAATTAACAGCTGTAATCAACATTTAATATTTATAATATTATGTTAAGTAATAAAAATGTGGTGNTACTTTACTCTCTAAAAAACACAAACAGTATCAACGGGTGTTATTCTATGAAGGAAAAAAAAAGGGGAAAATTAAACAGACCGCATAAAATAAAAAGGAAAGTTATATATTACCTATTATATTTTTTGTCTTATCAGTCATGAATAGTTGGTCAGCACTGAATTAACAGCTGTAATCAACATTTAATATTTATAATATCATGTTAAGTAATAAAAATGTGGTGACCATGGAGTTGCTGCTCTTTAGCATGGAGTTGAAGTTCAGAAGCATGGTGTTGACTTTACCATGTATTTTATTAGGGCCTAGTAAAAATTATTGAAAATATTAAATATATAATTATAATAATATAATATTTTATCTACCATTATAATCAGTTTTGCAATACAACTAGTTCCTAAGCCACAGTTCTGGTTCACCAATAACTTTCATGTCACATAGCTAAAATTTATATAACCATTAGTTTAAAAACATTTAATACACGTTAACTNTGACCATGGAGTTGCTGCTCTTTAGCATGGAGTTGAAGTTCAGAAGCATGGTGTTGACTTTACCATGTATTTTATTAGGGCCTAGTAAAAATTATTGAAAATATTAAATATATATAATTATAATAATATAATATTTTATCTACCACTATAATCAGTTTTGCAATACAACTAGTTCCTAAGCCACAGTTCTGGTTCACCAATAACTTTCATGTCACATAGCTAAAATTTATATAACCATTAGTTTAAAAACATTTAATACACGTTAACTTTGTTCAAACAATACAAAACTTGTGTCGAAAAAGAAAAATTATAGTCTAACCTATATTTAAAAATTGTTTATTAATGGTTTCAAATGCAAAGTGCTGCCTTCGATTTAGTTCTGCTTCCTCTAGTAGTCTAGTACTTGTCTAATGCCGCAACCATCAACTAGTGCAATGGCATCTTTTGCAGGGAATAGAACGTCCCATCGGTTTTGCTTCGCAAAAAATTTAACGCTTAAGCCAACCATTTCCTTAGAGAGAACCATTCCAATATAGTTCTTGACACTTTTCTTTGTCTTGTAATCAACAATAAAACTTAATTTTTGAAGTTGAATGACAGTGGTGAGTTCATGTAATTATGATGATTGTATTGGACTGGGTCCATTGCCGACCATAAGACTAAATAAACATCCACAGACTCAGCAAGACAAAACCTTTTACAACACAACACACAGATAATCAGGAAAAGCTATTTCCTTGTAAATAGAATATTAAAAAGTCAAAAAGACAAAGAAAAACGTATTTTAAAAAACAGGACAGACAACAAAAGCAAACCAAAAGAGAAGAAAACACGNGCCAACCATTTCCTTAGAGAGAACCATTCCAATATAGTTCTTGACACTTTTCCTTGTCTTGTAATCAACAACAAAACTTAATTTTTGAAGTTTAATGACAATGGTGAGTTCATGTAATTATGATGATTGTATTGGACTGTGTCCATTGCCGACCATAAGACTAAATAAACATCCACAGACTCAGCAAGAGAAAACCTTTTACAACACAACACACAGATAATCAGGAAAAGCTATTTCCTTGTAAAAAGAAGATTAAAACGTTAAAAAGACAAACGAAAAACGTATTTTAAAAAACAGGACAGACAACAAAAGCAAACCAAAAGAGAAGAAAACACGGTGTCAAAAACAAANAAAGACAAAGAAAAACGTATTTTAAAAAACAGGACAGACAACAAAAGCAAACCAAAAGAGAAGAAAACACGGTGTCAAAAACAAAACACCACTAATGTGAACAAAACAGAACAATAAAAAAACCACAATATAATTTACAACACACGAAAATAAAACATAAAACACAATCCCCGGTTTTCCACCTCACTCAGTCTACTGCGATTGTTCTTCCAGTTTTTCACCTGAAGAAGGGGACAGACTCCAGGTCCCAAAACGTCGTGAAGACTTATAATAATTTTCTGTGGTTTTGTGTATTCTTAGTTTATCTATTCTTTCCTCTGGTTATTTTTTGTAGTTCATGTGATGTTCATTGTGTTTATATATTTGGTTTTACAATCTAAGAAGGAATACTATTCCTATCTTGTTTGGTGGCAGTGATATAAATTGCTCTAATTGTTAGATACTTTTGTAGAAAAAATGTGTTTAAGCTTGATAAAATGGGAGGGGATGTGGAAGAGTGGTAAGATGGGGTGGCGATGTTATGTGTATAGTGGTGGATGTGTAGGTGGGGGAGCTGGGAAGTCGGGGTGACAGTACTGAATTAAAAATGAAAGTAGGGTAAGGACATAACCCCTGAATGCAATATGGTTGTCCTGACATGGGGTTACATATTCGCTATATCATGATCGTATGCACCTTGAATAGAAGAAACTGGTGATGCAAGACACTCAATACTTAAGAATTTATATTTTGTTATTATAAAAACATATTTAAATTCGAATTTAAAAACTTAAAATAAAATAACAATTTAAAATCGGCTCCTTAGATTCCTTATTGAAACCGATGTTCGGGATAACTTAGCCACAATGCAGAATCAGTCAACCACATAAAGGAGCAAGCACTTCTATTTTAATTTTTGGGGAGAACAGAAAATTAAGAAAAAAAAAAAAAATTCACCGAAATTCTAAGAATTTTGATTGTTTTAAGGGGCAAAAATTGAAATTTTGAGGGAAAAAAGGAAATTCCAAGATGGAGGCTAACCACTAAACCGCAGTCCACAGCCCACTGTCTTAGAAGGAACGTTACCTATCAACTCTTGTAGTCAGGAATATCGCAATAATGCGAGTGAGGTTTACGTTATCTTATCCCAGGTAGCAGCCTTAAATACTACTTTATTAGAACGTCACAATTCTTAAGCAGTGCATATTTGCGACTGATCAATGCACAGATAATCATGGTTGTTATCAAACTTGAGAATGGTTTGTTTACAACTCTGTAACATAGCGGCAGTTAGAAATAGCTAATTGTCTGCGCGGAGAGCAGTCCTCATAATCAGATGCGCAATGAAATAGAAATGTATTGTGCAGTGATTATGCAGGTTTATTTTATTTAATACAGTAATTTCTCAATATAACTTACACTTCAGCAGTCCGGCATATTCAAAACACAACAGGTATGAAAGAGGTTGTGTGTTTTACACAAATAGAGTGCGCTGCCACAGGACACAGATGTTGGGAGTTAATTATTGGTTGTCGCCATAAAAGTTGACAAACTGCTGTTAAGGCAACCAGTTTTGAACTTCACAATTAATGGAATAAACGAAGCAAGCTTACAAAACACATTATGTCCAACATGAACGGAAAAACATGTTTTATTGTGTTTATCCTGTATTCAGATGTGATGTATTCTCTTCCAGTTTACAGGTAAGATATAACATTGATTTTGAAAATTCAANGCAAGATATAACATTGATTTTGAAAATTCAAATATATCTGGTAATTTGACACATTTGCTGCGTAAGCTGAAGTTATATGTATTACTTTTCGACATTTTTGGTTGTCAAAAAATGCGGGTTTCAGCTGACTGGGTTGAATGTATGGCATTTAAAGANTGATGTATTCTCTTCCAGTTTACAGGTAAGATATAACATTGATTTTGAAAATTCAAATATATCTGGTAATTTGACATATGCGTTGTGTAAGCTGAGGTTACATGTATTACTTTTCGACATTTTTGGTTGTCAAAAAATACGGGTTTCAGCTGACTGGGTTGAATGTATGGCATTTAAAGATGTAATTATTATATTCCCAGCTTACTTAATTAGGAATGTGCAGAAGGCTTCGANATTACTTTTCGACATTTTTGGTTGTCAAAAAATGCGGGTTTCAGCTGACTGGGTTGAATGTATGGCATTTAAAGATGTAATTATTATATTCCCAGCTTACTTAATTAGGAATGTGCAGAAGGCTTCGAATTAGAAGGTTGGAGATACCTTTTTTTAATTTTACAACATTTTATTTAAAATTGTGTTTAATTATTTTCTTATCATCTTATGAGCATGGCTCCAGGTGGGGATCTTGAAAATACAGATCTTACTACAACAGGCGGGAGCGGACATTCATGAGTTTCATTATTAGTCATGAAAACCACAAATTTAGCTAACAGCTGAAACTTGCCACAACTACTAATTACTACAATGACGTGTGAGCATCTCAATAATTTCAGCGATCAATTACTGACTAAATTTATGTTTCAGTTATGTCACATATTAATCACCAACCTCCATAGCGTGGTGTGTTTTCAAGATAGCCTTCCTATCATAGTTGCAAGCATGTGTGTTATATTGTGTAGGTATGTTTGTGTTCATATCACTGTTAATANAGCTAACAGCTGAAACTTGCCACAACTACTAATTACTACAATGACGTGTGAGCATCTCAATAATTTCAGCGATCAACCACTGACTAAATTTATGTTCCAGTTATGTCACATATTAATCACCAACCTCCATAGCGTGGTGTGTTTTCAACATAGCCTTCCTATCATAGTTGCAAGCATGTGTGTTATATTGTGTAGGTATGTTTGTGTTCACATCACTGTAAATATAGTGGAGCTCTTAAAATTTGATTCACCAATTTCAGTACACTTGCGTTATCTAATAAAAACACCGGACTTCTACCATTTTCTCTAAGCTGAAATTTTATTTTAAACCTACGATTCCTTTCAAATGATTGTCTTAATATAGCATCACAGACACATTCAAATATACTGGATTTGAATTGCTAATTGAACCGCCCACAATTCAATAATTTGATACATTTTTATTTATTGGAATACCAATTTGAAAATAGCACCTAATAACCAACGTGTAAAACAACTAAGGCATAACAGAGTTTATAATAAAATATTTAACGCCCAATTTAATATACCTATTATGTTACTGTCATTTAAATTAGCATGATTTGTAAATCACACACATTTTTAATTNTTTAAAAATTGGATTTGTAAACAAATTAAAGATGGTGTTTGTTAATTATTGCTAATGTGCTACTATTACATTCAGCTAAAGTCAAATTTACAAATTCAGAACCTTTCTTGTCTAGGATTATACAAGTTAGCGTTGTATTAATAAAGTAACTCGAATTCTATATGTGTCGAAACACAACATAGTTTATCCTTTGGTTTGGCGATGTAAAATTGAACTATAAGGAAATATAACCCATACGGTTATCTACCACACTGTTAATAGATTTCAATGCAATAAAAATGAAAGCCACAATTACGTATAGTTCAATAAATAATAATCTTAAAATTTTCTGCAAAATGGCATACGAGTAAGGATAACAACTAGTTCTCAAATAGTGATTTTTTATAATTTTAAATTTTTAAAAGGCTTTCAAATTTTAATTTGTTTTGAATATCAGCGACATAAAATATCACATTTTGAATATATAATCTTAATTAAAATAAAANTGATTTTTTATAATTTTAAATTTTTAAAAGGCTCTCAAATTTTAATTTGTTTTGAATATCAGCGACATAAAATATCACATTTTGAATATATAATCTTAATTAAAATAAAATTGAAACACTACGATAAAAGCTAAAATGTAGGGTTTGCTTGAACCAATATAACACATTGCATATATTATGGGCAAGAGTAGATATAATCAAGTAATTTTTTCTGCCGTAGTGTATTCTAAAATGTTAGTTTACTCTACACAATATGTTTTACAGCGTAGTTCCCTCCGCGTACAGCTAGCTCACTAAAATTTGATTAAAAAAAGATTTTCTTGGGATAAAATATTGGATCATTTCAATGATTTTCTGTTGTGTTTTAAATTTCTTATATTCGTTGTTCGAGTGATTTATATAAGGACATTAAGTTATTATGTTGTACCTAATTTACGCAAATGCACACCTTATACGAGATGAGGGTATTTTTCTACATAAGATTTGTATTGAATCTTATGGCTTGGCGTTGGTCAAATTATTATTTACGTCAGAACATTATATTAATTAGCGTTGTATACGGTGCTTATTATGGAATGTAAAAATGTCAGTACAAACAGTTCGGTAACGCGATAATGTTCTTATATTCTATAACNATCACATTTTGAATATATAATCTTAATTAAAATAAAATTGAAACACTACGATAAAAGCTAAAATGTAGGGTTTGCTTGAACCAATATAACACATTGCATATATTATGGGCAAGAGTAGATATAATCAAGTAATTTTTTCTGCCGTAGTGTATTCTAAAATGTTAGTTTACTCTACACAATATGTTTTACAGCGTAGTTCCCTCCGCGTACAGCTAGCTCACTAAAATTTGATTAAAAAAAGATTTTCTTGGGATAAAATATTGGATCATTTCAATGATTTTCTGTTGTGTTTTAAATTTCTTATATTCGTTGTTCGAGTGATTTATATAAGGACATTAAGTTATTATGTTGTACCTAATTTACGCAAATGCACACCTTATACGAGATGAGGGTATTTTTCTACATAAGATTTGTATTGAATCTTATGGCTTGGCGTTGGTCAAATTATTATTTACGTCAGAACATTATATTAATTAGCGTTGTATACGGTGCTTATTATGGAATGTAAAAATGTCAGTACAAACAGTTCGGTAACGCGATAATGTTCTTATATTCTATAACTACCGCAAATATACTTTAGTATACCCTAAGACATGTAGGCGTACTACATGACAAGTTGACACAAAAGTCGTAAATCAGTTTGACATATATTTTTTTTCCGTAATATTATCTGCAATGAAGCATTTATTTTTATTAGCATTTATTAAGGTAAAAATATAACTAAACTAAGTTTAATAAGTATAAATTTCATTGCTTTTCTGTGTTATTTATTCGAGTTTTCTTAAAACACATACAATACTCGAGTGTTACGAGAAAGGCGATAATATTTTTTACATTATCGTAGGTCCAATTATGTTGCGAGGGCTCAGCCACAGCTGTCCTGGATGTAAGTTATTCTCCAAGAAATACCTGTGTCACTTCACTGTTTCCTTTCTGGAATGAGTAAGATTTCAGTGACAGGACGGCAGTCTTCAGCATTTCAGTGACAGGTTGCTTTGTGTTGCCTGCGATCTGAGATGAAGTCACGCGGATGCTATCTGCGAGTAGCAACATCCATCTCATTTGTATTCATATGAGCCCTGCTCAGTCAGTTACTTATCTGCCTGTTTACTTCTGACCACGTCCTTCCGGTACTTCAAACATGCCTATCAAGTATACAGTTACAACGTACACTGAAATTACTGCAAATATATACTAAATACAATGTACATACAACAAAGGTTTCAGGTGAATATATAGCAGAGAAAATATAATTCTTGTATAGCGAGGACTGGATTTATTCACCCGAACTTCATGGTCAGGTATTGAAGGCTCTTTGGCCGTGTATTGAATGTCCTGCTCCACGGTTAAATTTGAGTTAAATTGATCAATGTGAGACTTCGGTGGATGCTGGCAATACAATAACCAAGGGAAACGTGTTTCAGTCAACGCCTGGAAGAGGCTACGACACCCATCACCGAGACACCCGAGGGGCACCTGCAGGATGTTCCAGAGTCAGGGGTGAGTCACGTATTCAATTACTGTACATCCGGATATAGAGGTTTAGAATTTTTACACCAGCAAGTAATTTTACATATGGTCATGACTTGTTAGTAAAGAAAATCCCATGGAATTACACTCTAAACCTGAATGTGTAATAATTGAGCCAAATCAGTGAAAACCGGTGAAAATTGATCAACTATTAATCAGCGCCATATAATAATTAAATAAAATTACTCAATTTTACTTATTTATTAGTATTTTATTCAATATGCCGAGATATCCACTGTAATAAGTAAATTGTTACCAGTTCATTTATTTGATTCGCCAGACGGCAGAAGCTTATGTACTTACTTTCAGGCAATGTTATTTCATTGATTCATATCACTGATTTGGGCTTAGAAAATATAAATTTGACCAGAAATATTTTCACTACCTTTTGAACCAGGTTTTATAGAAATTAAGTGGTACGGGATTTTAAGCATATTCCTAAAATAATTTCATATTCTTGTCATCGAATTTCCCGGTTCCTAATTTCTCATCTGATTAAAGGAAACTTGTTGATAGTTATAACCCATATAATTGGTTATTTTTCTGTTATTTTGCTTTTAACTTCAGCTTCGTATATCTCTGAGATTATAATACATATTTGTATCATCATATATATTATGTGGTTATTAAATCCTAACAACAATTTAATTAGAATTTATGCTCTTATATGTATAGCCAAAGTAATAGTTAATAATATATTTAACTCACTGATAAGACTGAAATATAAGACGTATATACAACAAATATCAAAATCTGATATTTGAGAAACCGAATAATACGACATTTTTTATATCAGCTTCAAATTTAGACATTGTATTATACTGGAATTTTACAACATTTTATGAAAAAACCAAATTAAAAGGAAGAACGCATTCTATATAATTTACATATATTCTAATCTTATATTAAAAATGTGATTTTTCATGTAGGCTACTTACTGTAAGATTTAACTCTGAGCGTAAAAAGTATATAATATACTTACGGTTCAAACACTGCATTCTCTTTACGAAATACTCCGTTAACCTTAATTCCAATTATATTTATATCACGAATAGAAATAGTGAACCGCTGAAATCAGAGTTTACCCTCCTTTTATATTGTTGACCGAGGTTTACGAAACTTGCTGGCGAAAAACCTTTAGTGTTCAATAGTTATTCAGACCTCCAAAAATGTTATTATCATTTAGTCGAATAGGTNTTGCTGGCGAAAAACCTTTAGTGTTCAATAGTTATTCAGACCTCCAAAAATGTTAATATCATTTAGTCGAATAGGTAAGTAAAAATTTCTGTAAATGTGTACTTATAGAATTAAAACATACATATTGGTTCTTTAAACTCGTTTGTTTCAAAATTTCTAGCTTACAGAAAAAGGAAAAATAATAAAAGGAGACTTTCTTAATGTTCCANAGAAAAAGGAAAAATAATAAAAGGAGACTTTCTTAATGTTCCAAAAACATCTTTGTAAAGTAGGTATAGAAAATCAGGTCGTGAGAATAATTGGGACATATTTTGATGCATTCATTAACCTAATAAATATTAAAATATATATGAACAACACTTAATTTAATTTCTTCATTGTTAATAAATAGTTTTGTGTTATGTGTCTACATTGGCAGGCAAAATAAAACACACTTAAATGCTAGCAGTGAGTCATAAATTCATAGCGTGTTTCTGAAAATAACATTTTGTATTACGATAAAGAGATTCATCATTCTCTTTGTACAACCTGAAAGACGCACGCATATTGGTAAATTTACTTAACTTAACATGTGAACTAAATTGTATTACTTGTTTTAAGTAATTAATAAATTATATTTTTGAACGCAAGCAAATAAAATAACCCAATAATACGTTTTCCTTCCTGATAATCAGTGATAAGAAAGAGACATTTTCATGTTGCATTTTTTCCAGTATAATTACCTTTAATAATAATGGAAAACATTCGATTATCCCTAAAATATTTAACACCGTTCATCCGATAGATAAGCAATAAATTGAGAACATTATTTCTGAATAACGCCTTCGAGTTTATTCATACTTTCAAACTATAATCATTTTATGAAATGCATAAAAATTAGAAAATAGAAAAAAAAAATTCTTTTCTATCAAATAAACACAACCTTATGAATGTACAAACAGCTGGATAATTATGACTTTAGCAAAAAATTAATTTTTTTGTCTGTCGTATATAAAAATATACATTAAGGAAACTATTTCGAACACCTATTTAAAACCTAACCATACTATGATTTAACAAAATTACGTTTAATTAAATGACCAATAATAGTGCATAATCTCTGTACTCAAATTTTCTTGATTCGATAGATATCATTTCCTAAGTCCATTGAAGTGGACTTAGGAAATTATATCTATCGAACCGTCCACAGGCATGAAATTTCAGCGCAGAAGAGTTTCCTTGTGAGCGTCTATTCAGCCTACTTGTTATTGTTTGTAATGCAATTGCACATAACTACTGCCGCATTACTAACATTATTAAACATAACCATTTGAAAATATTGAAATGATTCCCCTGGTATTTCCTATCATAACTTTTTATACAATGTATTTTCTAACAACATACTTATTTAGGATTATCTGAATAAGCACGTTATCAGGATATTAATACTTATGTTCATAAAAAATAGTTGCGTGTGTGCAACGTCTATTTATTATGACAATTTTACCCGTTCCTTACCAAACATTTTGCCCTCAATAGAATCACATAAATTCTAACAAATCTTTAAATCCTGTTAAAATTTTAAAAATATTTCGATATTGTGAATATTAAATAACAAAGTATTTCGATTATGGGATGGATTTTTTGTAATAAAGAAAAATTCTCTTCCATAAACTCAAATTGTTATGACAATTGTGCATTTAAAACAATTCACATATCTAAACACATTATAAATAATAAATTAGTGTACAAAACCTTTAAGGTAGTAGTTTTAATGTTGGTCACCGTCGTAAAAATTGGGATGATACATAGTGAAATTGTAAAATGTGGTATAGATTTATTAATTTCGGGAGCATAGCAGTTATGAAAAGGTATTGTCTAAACCTTATCGTAGCCTTTATTAAAGTGACTAGTTTAAAATTATTCAGTTATTCACAATATAACTGCAAAAAAATTTAACTTACTTCATTTGGCATATGAGAATGCAAGTGTTATCATTTTAAAAAATGCTTACAATAAGACATTTGTATAATACTAGCGAAACGGCACGGCTTCGCCCGGTTTGAAAGACAAAAATTGTTACTGTGGGTCATCCTTAAAAGATAACATATGTTATCGATAACTTTTCTATACACCCTTTTGAGAGCTACAATTCTGTAGAAATTTAATTTGATGTATCTCTTATGGTTTAGTCAGCGCAAGCCATGTAATCATCCTAAAAACTGTTTTTTACGCCTTGGTTATAAGCGGGTGACATTTATCTACTATCCTAATATTAAATTTAAATGTTTTAAACACTAAAGTCTTCTTTAAATCAATTTATAAATGATGTTGAAAACCGCATTAAAATCTATAAAGTAGTTTTGACGTACTAAGCGAATACGCAGACAGACTAGGATACGCCACTTTGTTTTATGTAAATTAGAGATAACAGATAGTTTTATTATGGGTATTTCTGGTTAAAAAAGTTAATGACTTACTACTTTGACAATAGTGCATGCAATTGGCATCGCCATTACCTTTAAACTGCATCTGCGTTAACTTACTCAAGATTTATGTCATTTGTTGGAATTTTAGCATTTCTCAAAATGTAAAACGGACAGAAAACACGATAGAATAGGCCAATGAGATACGCCAGAACATTCATCATTTTTTCGTTCATGGCTAATGATACCTGGCGGAGGAGAGTTAGATATGCGGAAAGTGTGTGTTTCCCAAGTCTCCTAATATGATGTGCAGAATATGAAAATTCATATTCACTGTTCTTTTGTACTCGATTAGGTTTAATCTCCGTAGTGTATTGCAACCACTGTATTGATTTCCAAAGGCACCTATCACAATCTCCGTTTACATTCTTCGTAACGAATGGTCCAAGAGTATGACCGAAACACTATTACAGTTAAAAAAAAAGCCTTTGTTTACATTACAAACACCTGAAATGGATTCATCTGTTAGTTGAACTTATTAATTGAACCCAATTATCCCGATGTTTGGTCTTCATCGGACTGATCTTTTTCTACATTTCATTTACAGAATGGTCATTGTCACACTCCATGTGTGTTTGACCACTTACAAGTGCGTATTAAACAAGGCATCAAACAATATTGTTCCAACCTCTTCCAGGTAAGTGACCGCGGTGGCTGAGCGGTTAGCCTGTTTGCGAACTAGGTTCAATTCCCGGCCGGTTCAATCCCAAAAATTCGCAAGTGCAAATCGAGCGGACGATGCCGCTGGTCTGTGGAGTTTTCTCGGGGATCTCCCATTTCTCTTCCCTTTTGCATTCCGGCGCTACTCCATTCTCACCTCATTTCACCCACATAAGCTCTCAAGACCTCGTTGTTAAGAGCCGCCAAAATTTCTCAACTCAAATCTTCCAGGTACAATTTCATAACAAATATAGCAATTAGCTTCATCAGAATCAAGATCGTAGGTCGTCAAATTAAATGTTCCCAACTAACTGTTACAAAAAGAGTCTGAGTAAGTTATGAAGTAGCTGGCAGGTACTGTTGCAAATCAAATGCAAACACATGATACGCGTATTCCGATTGGCAACAGATTTATCCTTTTTTTGGCATTGTATGCATCTTCTGCATATAGCTGACGTTGATATTATTACCTAATAGATAAAAGTTTGCTATCACCATAAGCAGGTTTAACTTTCTAGTTGTGCATATCTCATTTTGTTTGCATTTGTTTCTTGAATGCAATGCTCACTTCGTTGAAATAGTTGGAGTACAATATTAAAAATATAAAGATATTTGTTGAAGTTATAATAAATATATGTTATGAGAGTAAAGAATCATAACATAGGGACTGATAATTATTTTGTAGATAGGCTTTTCAACAAGTTAAATTTTACTACTCCGCGACACTTCTATGAAAATAGATAAATGTTGTTCTACCACTGAAATATCTTAATTTCCCGCCCTCTTCCTATTATGCATCCTCTTATTAGTGTTATTATGGTGAAAACAATAACTCCAGGTTTGTTAGCACAGTCCTCATACCTGGAAGGCTTTAGATTTCCGGATGTCATGCTGTCGTTAAGAGTCCAAGTAAACCGTAAACATTTAACTTACATTGTGCGACGATAACTCAATATGACAATGTTCTAATATAAAATCTATTTATCTAATGTTTATGGCTAGGAAATGTTTAAATAATATTACAGAAACACGATTTGGCATTATGATAGTCTGTAATAAAAACACTAGGCAACTAAACCGGAAACAATATTGACACTCCAATATGTGTGTGATTTATGTCTTGTCTGCAGATATAGTTCATTCGACTAAAAATATTCAAAAGCAGTTCAAAAAATCTATACAAAGGTAATCTAAATCATGTATTGTCCATAACCATAAACAATTATTTCGACATATATGAGGCGCAATGTACATAAACTCCAAAGTCTAATTTTTGCAGTCACAGAACATTAAGGTATAGTGGTGAGATGTACCTACGTTTACGGGAACCGCAGAAGTGAACATTAAAGTAAGCCATACTTGCATGGGCAAACTAATCAATTAAACCAAAATTATAAAGGTCCACCGATTTTTTATAAAACTTTACTTACTTAGTTATTTGCGAATGGTTCATATGTAATGTAAATAAATACCACCTATTATCTTGACACCTTCGGTNTCCTAATCACATATAACTTTATAGACGAAATGCTTTATGAGGTGTTCCATTTTTGGTTGTCTCTATGTTCTGCTGTATTTCACGCTGTGCAACTGTTTTTAACTAATATGCTGTATTGAATGCTAGATGTTTATCACAATTCAGAAAATGTCACAGTGTTTACAATATTGGCAAAAATAACAATTATCTAAGAAACATATATTTTTATGACCGTTAATACAAATCATTCAACGTTATTATACATTTATCTGTAAATATGAATTTAAATAAATTTAGAATATTGGTAAAATGCTTAATTTATTCAGGAATTATTAAATGCAGAAGTCCCAGAGATCAATTTTGTTGACTCCATATGAATTACAAATTTATATTTGAAAAAATTATTAATATTAATAAGTAATGGCCTAATTTGTTAAAACATTAATCTCTTAAATAGAAGGATGTATTTGTATGAGTATTCCACGAATGTTTTCACAAAGCGTGTGATATTAATAAGAAGTAAGTGTCAGTGAGATGCAATACTTACAATAATCAGNCACAAAGCGTGTGATATTAATGAGAAGTAAGTGTCAGTGAGATGCAATACTTACAGTAATCAGTGAGTGCTGTAAGATGCGGGCATGTTACAGGGGCTGGGCTTGGCTGTAGTCTTCATGCTGGTTGTGTTTGCTGCCCTTGTGTTGGCCAGCGTGCTGCTGTGGCTGTGTGCTTATGTGCTGATCCGCCGGCACCGTCACGTCACTCTGGCCAACACACCGGCAACAAAGCAGCCGCAGGAGAACCCACAGACGTCACCCGAGCCGCTACAGGAAGTAGCAGTGACTGTGGATACGCCTGTCGCCTACTTCTACAATAAGTTGTCACCGTGAGTTTAAGACATATGGTCACCATAACTAATATGGAGTATTTGATCATATTTCTAGTTGATATTTTAATATGTCCTTACACACAACCGGATATTACTTGTGGTAGTTTTCACCCAAAATTTGCTAGAAACAACAGATTTGATTGGTAATCATGTTATTTAAAGAGAGATTGTTATCTTTTACTGCTGAAATATGTTCCTCCCGGTGTTTCACACACTACGGAAAAAGGTGATGTCATATTACCTTAGTGGCATTTGTAACACTTCAACAAAGTTACTAGTATTGGCGAACCTTTGGGTGCATGCAGAGTTAACAAATAATAAGAAAATTTAAAAGTGCTTTTTTAAAAGATTTTTAAATATCTTGCACCCCCAATAAGTATGGCATTCTTAACTGTGAGTCTTAAACGTGGTATCTAACTGTTATATATATATATATACATATATATATATATGTGTGTGTGTGCTTGTGTGTAGTGTATGTGTTTGAGTGTGTGTGTACAGGAAAAATTAAGAAAATGTTGGTAGTATAAAATGCTGCAGATTAGTATGATATGAGATAAAAACATAATTGCCCTACAGTAGGCAAGACAAACAGTAGTTATAGGAGTGACTACACTTCACTTGTTATAGCGTTATTAATAGTACATTCAAGCTATGCTTCACATCGCATTCTTCCTGTAAGAACGTTGACTGTTGAGAAGCTTTTTCTGAATAATACACCAATGTTAATAGAATAAAATTGTAGAGAATAACGAAACTATACACATACCGGGTGTAGTAGTATAAATAATAAACATTAAAGTGAGGTAGATGAGCATAAATGTAGCTTATTTAATCCATGAAAAAATTTATACTAACCACTAATTGTATGGGCAATGTGAAGTGGTGGGTATGGAACCACAATAATTAGTCGACAGGCTATGCATTGAAATGAGAAGTTATTTACTAATTTGGGGAGAAGGCATGGGGATCAAAACGTCTGTTTAAAGTGTTGGTCACAGTTGGTCACACAGTCAGAGAAGCGCTAAAGTATGTTGCGACGCACGTGTGCAAGTGTTTCCAGCGTGGAGCTGATGGTGTCGTCTGCTATCTGTATCCGCGTAATGAACATATTTGTCGTTCAAAATAGTGTGGCTTACACCTTGAACTCGATGAGACCCCACGTCCACAAATCAGGTTGGGTGATGTCAGGAGAGCGTGGTAGCCAAAATACAGGGCCTCCCCCTCCCTATTCCTAGACTTCAAGAAGTGCACTCGAGGTGCCGGCGAACAGCAATTTAGAAATGAGGCGCGGCCCCGTTTTGCTGGAACAACATCGCCTCATGATNTAAAGGAACATCACCCAACAATTACGGTAACAAGTCCTATAGAAACTGGATACGAGAAGCATTACTGAGACGAGGTGGGAATAAATGCGGGCCGATGGCTCTGTCACAAACAACTCGAGCCCACACATTAATAGAGACGCTCAATTTATGGAATTGGGCGTGCGTGGCACGTTAGTTTTCCCCGGACCATGTGTGGCTGTTCCGACTGTTGCAGCCATCCGTCGTAAATGTGCATCGTCTACGAGGAGCTGATGAGGTTGAAAGTTGTCATCTGCAGCGCACCTCAGCAACATCTACTTGCAGAACCCTAACATATTTGTCAAAGTCCGTTGGCTTCATTGCTTGCACCTGCTGGAGGCTGTAAGGATGGTGTAACTGCTCATTTACAACGTTCCAAACAAGACTTGTGGCCAACAACCGTCTTGTGAGCAATGACCTCCAATCTAGTTCCCACTTCGTTGCCAACAAGCTTCAGCACCGCCTCTTCTAACCTGATTGTGCTCACTCCTCTTCTAGTTCCTGAATCCGCCTTCCTGCAGGCTGCCAGTTTCCCGCAGCTTTCGTTCTAGCCCAGTACACGTGGTATGTGTCGGTTGTGGTCTGTTGGGGTTCCATGTTCTGCACAACTTGACTGCTAAACTGGCATTTATTCATACTTCCCCATACACCATAACCACATCCGTCAAATCCTAGAAGCCTATCCATTCACTACGGCAAGCCGAGTCACACTACTGCGATCCATGTTAGCAGCCGTGCGGTACTGAGCGGTGTTATCAGGCGCGCAGAACTCTGCACATGCTGGTTAATACTACATGCTTACCCACCCCTGGAAACTGCCTTTGCCAATAGCACCATTTGTTTATATATACTTCACTCCGGTGTTCATAGTCATTTATTTGAAAACATCCAGTTAAAATATATTTTCCGTGTTTTTGCGAAGTCACTATATAACATACAAATGTCTAAAACCATGGAACCCTTTCACAGATTCCTGAACACAAACGAGCAATAGCAGTATCAATTTTATTTATGATCTAATCAGTAGTTTATATTTTCCTTATCATTGCCATCGCTATAGTAGAAAATGGGTTAGCGTCGAAACTTCCAAGAAAGCCTTACTTAATATATTAGACATTTTTTTTGCAACATGCTTGCCTTATAACTTCGTGACTACGAACAGGTCCTAGCTACTGTAAATATACTGCTCCGATACCTTGATGCTGGCCACGATACTTTGTGCAAATTATATGGCAATTAAACTGATAAAAGTATCAAGATAATGTGATGGAGTGTAGAGGGCGGCTCTTAAAATCCAGGTTTTGAGAACCGACGAGGGTGAAGTGAGGTGAGTATGGAGCACCAAGGAACAATAGAGCTGGTGAAATGGGAGATCCCCGAGAAAAACCGCTGAACAGGGGCACGATTTCCACATGCAAAAACTCGTGAGCGTCTCCTCCGAGAATCGAACCCGGTTTGTCTGGGTAGGAGGCGAATAGTAGTGGCGGGTAACATCACCGTGGGCCCTAAGACTTTGTCATTAGTCGAACTGTAATTTCCTCTTCATAAATAGCAATACCATAGTACATGGCTATTCCCCCAGCTGCCCGCCGAGCTTGTCAGACTGGTCGGCTGAAATATCACTATATTATCTATTAGTTTTATAAAATATATACTTTTACATGTAACTATCTAACATAACTTTTGCTGTAACCCTCACTAACGTAAAAGTTATAGTAAAATTAAGTATTTTTTAATTAATTACATATTCTCTTTAATAGAAAGTCTAGGTGTAAGCAACGACGTTGATAAAAATCGCGAAGTAGGTCAACCATTGTAATTATTTGTAAGAGGACCGATTAACAATGTAATTTTTGTTTTCGTTATTATGAGATATCTATCATTATTAGCCATGAGAACCTGTAGAAATTGGAAGAATTACCTGAAAATTATATTACCGCGTCGTAGTCGACTTGTAGTTTCAAATTGTTTAAATTTGTTTTTATAAATTTACGCATTTCAATCGCCAATTAGAAATTTATTACAGAAATGGGTATAACTTGTATACAAGGGTGAACACAATTATCCTATTTGTATGTACACAGACAGCCTTGAAGGGATTAACTTAATTTCTAGAAATTATTTCCGTAAATATCTCCAGTTTGAAGCGACTCTTGGTTTTATTATATTTTGTAATACTGAACAGATTTTTTGTATCGTGTTAGTCAGGTTCTTGCGTTAAGTCCATGTTTAATTACGTCAGGCAAATATCTGGGCCTATTGAGATATTAAAGAGACAAAATTATTTATTACTGTTTATAGTATGTCCACTTCGATTAAAAGTATATAAAAATACCAAATATAAAATTAAATTTAAGAGCTTAATTAGTATGTTCTCATTTAGTTATTAGCTCACACTACTCTCTGTTTGTTTCAGGTCTGAAGCTATTGGCATGGATAGTTTCAAAATTCTTAGCAAAATTAGAGCTGGATCTTATGGGAAAGTTTATTTGGTGAAAAAACTTAATGGTAATGATTGCGACTGTATGTTTGCTATGAAAGAACAAGCGCATAACTATCAAACTGAGGCGGAGTTGCAAGCGCTTCTAAGAGTGTCGGGAATGGTGTTTCAGAACAAGCTTATCTATGCGTTTGTTAGTTTTGGAAAAATGTATTTTGTTTTAGACTATTGCAGATTTGGTACCGTGCGTGATGTAATTAAAGATCGGAAATTCCGCATAAATGTGCTAGTGGTGAAGAAAGTAATGGCTGAATTAATTGTTGCCATTCAAGAGTTACGTCAGGCGGGAATCTCGCACAACGATATACATCTTGGAAATATTCTTGTTGCAGATGACGGCCATATTGTTCTCACAGATTTCGGTTTGACCACTGAAACTTCTAGTGCAGGGAGAACTGACATTTTCAGCTTTGCAAGAGTAATGCTAAAGTTGATTAGCAAATTAGACCATACACGCCACACTCGGGCAGTAAAATTTTCGATTCTGAGATATAGATTTGATCACTCTATCCCTGTCGATAAATGCATAACTCATTTACAAGAACATGAGTTTCTTAGCGGTATTGACTCAGCGAAAGTGCGCGTAAGACAATCTGATGGGCCTTTCTCTGAGTTCACAAACTCTAGGGTAATTTAAATATTTTTTTCCTAAATTTCCCTTAATTTTTGAAATTAGAGAAATGTAAGATGTCTTATGTCACTCTCTTTCTATTGGTTGAACTAAGAAATAAATATTCTTTCTAAATATAAAAAAGTATCTCGATTGTAATTCAGTCGTTAAAATATTTTTCATGTGTAGATTGTTAAATTTATAACACTGATGTTGTATTTGATTAATGGTCTTGTTTTTTAATCTTTATCGATATTCTTGATGCTTAAAAAATATTTAGTTTTTTTTTTGAATTTTAGTTGTTCTACCGATATATGAAAAATATTATGGTTTATCTTCTTCAACTCAAATATTTTCTCAAGTTTAATATTGTTTTGAGGGATTTTCTTTGACGTAACTGATGAATCGATTCTGATGTTAATTTTGATTTCCATGTCAAATTTTGGGTAGTTTTTAGTCCTATCACTGTTCGTGCCAAATTTTGAATTTTCAAAACGAAAAATATGTCCATAACTTAACATAGCGTAGGAGATCTGGTTTTGTGACGGTGTTTCCACGACAATTTGAAGCTTTTGCAATTCCGCTTTGGATTTTTGCGTGCACATGCTGATTCATTTCTAAAAAACTGCTACAATCTTTATCTAGGTTTTTCCAAAACACTGTCCCTTATTTTCTTGTCCCAATTTGTGAATATTTCGTAAATTGCTACCATTCAGTGCTGAAGCATTTACGGTTTAATAATCTGGTTCGGTAATCATGAAGGCTACTGTCTACTTATGGCAGACGACGGTGACAATCTCCAATCTCCGGCAACTTAGGTGACAGTTCAATATCCACCGCAAGTAGTTTCAAATATTTATGTATTTTAATATATAGTAAAATAGTTAAGACGCATAAACTAGAGAATAAATCTAGAACTAACGTAGATTAAAAGTTCACAAAATGAAACCTCTCAAAAATATAACATAAATTACTAACCCAACCCCACAAATCAACTCTTGATACTTTAAGAAAGAAAGCTGGCATATATACAAAAATCAAGAAAAATAAAGTAAACTTTTTATTTAAGAATAAACTAAGAAATAAATCTTTGTATCAATGTGAGTGTAGCAGAATAATTTTAACCCAGTTAAATGCGTCACATAAGAAATATATCAGATTAGTTAAGTTCAGTACGTTTCGCACCTAGAATCCCAGCCAGAAAGGAAGCAGAATTGAGAATATCCTGATACCGCTTGGTCGTCAATAGTCCACATTACACCGCGAAGGTAGATCGGGTTACCGTAGGCTATGGATATCTAGATCCTAGTGCCGGCTATGGGCAGAGAGTGTTACTGTATAGCGAGAATTTGATTGTGGCATTTACCAGGCGCCATCCACACCTGGGCGCGAGGATCACCAGTACCCATAACGAAGCGGCACTCGTCACTAAACACCGCACATCGCCAGTCCGTGGTGTTCCACATTGCTCTGGGCCTGCACCAATGCAAACGGAGCCGCAGTTTTTGCATCGTTAAGGCCAGCGAACATAATGGGCGCTGTGATCGTAGACTCACCTTCACAAGGCATAGGAATATAGTTCGTGGGCACACAAAAGCCTCAACACTAGCCACTATCATGTTTTGTGTCGCCATGGCATCTCTCCGCGCCTGACGCATGATCCGTAGATTTAACCTCGTCCTTTCAAAGAAAATAATTCGTGTGCCAATTCATATATCTGTATGAAAAATAAAGTAAGATTGTATATTAAACGAAAATCTTTCAAATTAATCAGACTTACATTCACCTGCCTAAATGTTTTTAATATAATAACTAATTTGTTACATCACCTAAATGAAGTTTTCTTCTGTAAACATGTACCCATGTAAACTGTTTATTTGAACACACAGTTGACATTCCTTTTTCATACATTATTAATAACAAATCAGTACGTATACGAAGTACGCTTACAGATTTAAGCATGACTATTTCCTGTCAATTGAATAAAGTATACGAATTTAAAAAATATTAATTTTACTTTTACGTCGTTGTAAAATGGTTATCAAATTTTTTTTTCAAGGTAAATATTATAAAATACTATCACTGTTTGTAAAATAACAAACATTATTATTTTTATTATTTACTTAGCATATAGATACTATTTAAAGAAAATTGGAATTAGTATTTATTATTTGCGCAACAGGAAAGTACTTGCATGATTAGATCCAGAAAGATGTAAAATAAGTAGATATTCGTTTGATGTTACCACCTGCTATTGAGGCCACGGTGGTGTAGTGGTTAGACTACTTGTCTGCCACTAAGGCGAGATTGGTTCGATTCTCGTCGGGATTGCTCCCGGAATCGTGCCGGGCGGTGACCGTGGTGAGCGGGTTTTTACTCATATACCACCTTCACTTGTTTCCACGTTCAAAAGTCTCGTCGAATATATGTAATATATGTACAAATATTTCGGATGCAGAGAAATTGAGAAATGGGGTGAAGTGCGGTAAAATTATTGTGGGGATAACAAACTGGACATTTTTGTTTCAATCTCTTATATGCACATTAAATTAGACAAATTGTAGTGTTGGCTACATAATTATATCCATTCATAAATAAATTGCTTAAGTATTAATTATACTGACGGGTGTAGATTGTTAGGTGTGTTTTGG